>JAKCPB010001141.1:0-50713 GCA_021442155.1 Cymbidium sinense | reverse complement strand
CAAGAGGGATTAGATGATGGCTAAGGTAGTAGAGTGTGTTTTCCTTCCCTTCCTCATTGGCTTGGGATAACAAAGCACTAAAGGAGTCATCTAACATAGTAGTGTAAAGTAGGAGCAGCTTGCCCAGGATAGAGGATGCTAGAACCTGTAGCTTCATCAGGTAATGCTTGATGTCTTCGAAGGCATGCTCACACTTGTCATTCCACTTGAACTTGGCATCCTTTTTGACAAGTGCTGAGAATTACTGACATCTTCCAAATAGGTTGGATATAAAGCATCTTAGATATGCCAACCGCCCTTCGAATGATCTGAGTTGAGTTAAACTTTTAGGGGGTGGCATTTCTAATATCACCTTGATCTTCTTCAGATCGATTTTGATTCCTATGAAACAAACCCAAGGAATTTCCTTGAAGCTACTCAATGTACACTTAGGGGTTCATTTGAGGTTAAATTGTCTTAACTATTCAAAACTACTCAAGTCAAAGAGATGGTCTTCCTTTTCTCTCTACTTTTGACCAAGAGATCCTCGACATAGCACTCGACTTGATGATGAATGAGTTCGTAAAAGATTTGAGTCATAGTGTTGGTTTGTAGCACTGGTATTTTTAAGGCTGAAAGGCAAGACCTTATAGTAGAAGATTCTGATCGGGGTTCTAAAAGTAGTGTTTCTTTCATCTTTAGGGGCCATCTTTATTTGGTTATATCTAGATGAGCCATCCATGAAATAGAAGATTGCATGAAATGAGGCAATATCCACCATCAACTGGGATTAGTGGAAATTCATCTTTATTACATGCCTTATTTAAATCCTAAAATTAATGCATATGTGAATTTGGCAATTATTTTTTTAATCATGATGAAGCTAACCGTAGGGTATTTTTCTTCTTGAAGCCAAAGATCGATCAATTTGATTTCATAAAATGATTATTTTATGTCTAATCATATGCATCTAGGAGCTTGCTTGATAGGGTTAGTAGTTTACTAGTTTATGGCCGCCACACGAGCCAATGCAAGCATCTCTTCATAACTCCATGCAAAGCAATCTTAAACTCAGTTAATAGCCTAACTAAGTCATTGGTTTAAATTTCATTCAATAAAGAATTGATGCTCCTAAGTTGATTTCCTTGAGCTCGTTAATGGTTGACTTGATCTCTTCTTTGAACTCTGGTGGTGCATTCTTGACATCAAATTCATTTGGTTCATCTAATGTTTATAAGCACACCTCATCATGAGTTAATGTGATTTGAAAAGAACTTATCGATTCTAAATAATTGAGATGAAAGAAGTAATCATCACTAGACCCAATGTACTAAATCCTAGTCCCGGTCTTGATTGAGCATTTGTTCTTCCATATTCTTTGAAGTAGTTTGACCTGACCAAGTATGTCGATTAACCCTTTCTTTGCTAAATTATGAACACAAGGCAAGTACCAACTAAACGATAATTCTATTAAATCTTTATATAAATGATCCTCAAGTTCTACATCAACTTCTTGACTTGAAGATGATGCTCCCAAAAAGAACCTTTGAGTCTTCACACTTGTGGTTGACTTAGGGGCTTCCTTAACTACCAAACCCTTTGCTTTTTGAGAGGAAAGTGAAGCTAATGTTCCCAACCGATGCCTAACTATTTCACATATAGACTTGGATACACTTATGCTTTGCTTTGTGCTCATCTTCATCTATCTAGCTCAAGTGTCACCTCCAAGGGAATCTACTATTAAAAGAGCTTGTTGGTGTGCTAACCATATAAGACTCATTTATGAACTAGATTCTAAGTCTATATGGATACCGTGTACTCAATGGGACATATCTTCTATTGGGTGGCCAATAAGGAGGTTTTCCACCCCTGGGACTTCCTATGAATTGGCCTCTTCCTCTGCCTAGTGAAGGTCAAGTTGTGCTAGCCATATGTTCAAATGGAGTAACAAACTATGGGTGGAATCTAAGGCTAGGCTCCACTTCCTCCTCCAAGTCTATTTCCTCCCCTTTTTTTTTCTTTTCATTTTCTTTTCTTTTCTTTTCTTTTTTCTTTTTTTCTTTTTTTTATTTTTAAACTTTGGCTAAGTTTGTGAGAATAGACTTGTTGATTTTGAGCGTGTACTAAGCCACATCCTCAAATATGCAACCTCGAACTAAATGGTTGAAGATCTCCTTTGATAAAATAGATGATCCCACCTCTCACAAACTTCATACACTAATATAGAGAGGATGGAACTATGTTGTTCTCATGTATCCATGGTCTCCCAAACAAAGCGTTGAAAGATGTATCCAAGTCTATAATGTGAAACATGGTTTTGGTCTTCCAATCATCTATCTCCAGCAACACTATGGAGCCTAAGGCCTTGACCTCACTTTTGAGTGTGAATTCAATCTTCCCATCTTAGACTTAGAGTCTTCTAGATACTAAGACTTCCCTAGTCATAAGACACTTCTAACAATTAGGTAAACACTTAACCTAAGCCCAAAGACTTAGAAGGGTTAACCATATTATTGTTATGCCTTAAGGATTAGGATAATCCACCTACCCTACAACCCAAATCCAATCCATGTTCACCTTCTCAAACCAAACCTCAAGTTCAATTCAAACATCAAATTCAAATCCAAATCCAAACCCAAATTTCAAACCAAATGATTGAATCCCATGATCAAATCTAAACTTGAAACCCTTCATAAGCCATATGACCTATCCCATGGACTTAGCCAAATCTTAATCTAAATCAATCCAAAATCAATTGACTTTCCCATAATAAATTTATATCTTCAATCATCTTCCTAAATATAAATAAATCTACATTCAAATGATCAAAACTAAATCAAACAAATAAAATTAAATCAAAACCTTCCTAAGCTATATGACCTATCCCATGGACTTAGCCAAATCTTAATCCAAATAAAGTCAAACTAAATTGATTTTTCTCAAATCAACCATATTTTCAATCATCTTCAAAAAATTTAAATGAAATATACATTTAAATCATCAAAATTAAATCAAACCAAATCTAAATCCAAAACTAAGCCACATGACCCAACTCCATGGACTTAGCAATTTTCATTCCAAAACCCAAATTCTATTGATTTTCATGAATCAATCATACCTTCAATCATATTCACAAATATAAATGAAATTTACAATCATCAAGCAAAACCAAAATCAACCAAAGTCAAACCCAAATTAACCCTTTTGACTTGAAATGTTCAAATGAACCAAAACCCATTTAAACCCAAGCCAATTGCAATTGAATTTATATATCAATCCCAAATCCATATATAAACTCACTAAATCAAACTCAACCCAAAATCAAGCCAACTAAACCCAATTGGTCTACTTGACCAAAAATGGCCAATCTGACCTATTTGAGCCAAGTTCTAATCTTACCCAAATTAGTTGAACCAAGCCCATCAAAACATGCCATCATGATGTTGATCACCTTAGATTGATCAATTGTCACAAATTGGGTCAAACCAAGTCAACTTGGTCATTTGACCATGTCAACCCCTTAACTCAAATGAACTTGAACTAGCCAAATTGCAACTTAAGCCAAATCCCATGAAACCAATGATTCATACCAAATCAAAATCAATATTTGAATATGACTTGACATTCAATTGACTCAAACCAAACCCAATTGGCTCTTGACCCAAGTTGACCCAAATTGACCTAAAAGACCAAATTGCATCAAATAAAAAATATAAATCAAACTGATTGCAACCAATGGCTCAAGTTCATTCCAAATTGATTATTGAAGTTGACCAAAACCATGATTGGACCCAATTGAACCCAATTTACTATTTAGCCCAAATTGACCTAAAGGTTCAAGTTGGCCTAAATCAAAACCAAATCAAAATTAATTGAAACCATGCCTACAATCATCTTCAATTGGTCAACTAACTCCAAACCAACACCCAATTAATTTGTGCAATTTGATCAAATTAGTCAACTTAACCCATCTGACCCAAATGAATTCAAATGAGCCAAAATCAAATCTAAGCCAAACTAAATCAAACCAATTGAACCAAAACATCCCAAATGATCATATGAACTTGACCCAACCCTTGACCCAATTTGACAATTTGTCAACTTGACCCAAACCTAACCCAATTTGACCTAAATGAGTCAAATTGAGCCAAACCTAACCAAATCAACTCCAATTGACTTGAAATTTGGGCAACCCACTTTTGGCTCATTTCAAATCTACCCAAATCAAATCCAATGCCAAATGATCATTCTACCTTGGGTCAAGGGTATCACATGAGACAAATCAATGTAAGTGGTCATTTCATTCCTTCCACTTGGTACTCTAATGGTCCACCTAGGCACCTAGGACAGCTTCTCACCCAAGAGGGTGGTTGGTCGATCATGACCCATGGGAGGTAAAATCACCTCACTCCCCATTGGAGCATTAGAAACTCCTTGAGCCCATGATTTCTTGAGCCACCTCCACACCTTCAACCAACCAAGCCAGCAAGCCACCTCCTCCATGCCACCCACAACTCTCGAGATGGACATACTAGAAACCAAACTTGATCCCATCATCAAGGGGTATACCCCTCATTTCCACTCAAACAATTATTTCTTAGAGCCCTAGCTACCCAAGATGAGCCACTGAGATTTCCTGCTCAAGCTCATTCATATAAATGTCATTCCGCCCATCCCAAAATAGACACTCATTCCCAACTTCCCCATTTCTCCATCAAACTAAATTTAACTTTCCATGCACCTTCCTTAGGCCTAACAAGAACAGTCATCTCCAAGTTCTCGAGCCCAGGGACTTGATCAAAGAACTCCAAATCATCATTTGATAGCCTTCCAAGAAATGTCAATGAGTTGATCCATATTAAGGATTCAACTACTAGATGAAGCTTCCTCAATTGACTGGTCTTGAACTCATGAGGTATGCTTCCAAAATGATCTTAGAAAAAAGGTTGATTTTTTTGAAGAAAACTTGCATCTGATCTTGATGTTGGATCCTCCTTGATGTCCCAAGGTGTGGGATCTTGAGTTGATCCGAGCTAAGTTCTGATCAAGTGAGCAATGGCTCACTCCTCCTCACTTGATGTTAGATCACGACCGCCCATTCTATGTGATCAAAATAGATGGTCATGATTAGATCCACTATCGACCATTTAATCCTATTAAGCCTGATTAATTATAGCCGATCTTATCTGACGGATGAGAAAGATGTCACACCACTTAGCAGTGATCTTTAAGTAGCCAATCCCGTGCCATGTTGAAAGTGCCCTGTCAACATCACCAATAGATTAGTTTAATTAGGTTTAAATCATTTTAATGGTAAACTTCTAAAAATCATAAAAAATCATAGGGAAATAAAAAAATGCAAATAAATACCCATTTTAAAGTATTTTCGAGGAGAATTAATTAAAAGTGATCTTAACTAATTTTGAATAGTAATTAAGGTTTAATTGAAAATTTATCCTTAACCCTAAACCCCAAACCCCAAACCCCAAACCCCAAATCCTAAACCCTAAACCCTAAACCCTAAACTTTAAACCCTAAACCCTAAAAACCTAACAACCTAAACCTAAACTAAATAAAACCTAAAATAAACAAATAAATAAATCCTAAACCTAAATAAAATAAAAAAATTAAATTAAATTAAAGCCTAAACTAAACCTAAACATAAACCTAAACCTAAACCTAAAAATAAAATAAAACAAAAAATTAAAATTATACTACAATAAAATAAATAAAAATTTAAACTAAACTAAAAAATAAAGTAAACCTAAAAATAAAAAACCTAAATGAAAAAAACTAAATGAAAAATAAAATTAAAATAAACCTAAAATGAAAACCTTAAACCTATACCTAAAATTAAAATAAAATAATAAATAAAAACCTAAACTGAACTAAAAAATAAAAAACCAAAAATTAAAAACTAAACCTAAAAAATATAAAAATAACATAAAATAAAATGAAATAAACATTAAATAGAAACCTAAACTTAAAAAATAAACCTAAAAATAAAACCTAAAAAAGAAATAAAAAATAAACCTAAACCCTAAAGTAAGAAAAAAATGCTGAAACTAAAATAACAATAAAATAAATAAAATAAGCTAAACCTAAACTAAACCAAATTTAATAAAATAAAATAAACTAAAAAATAAACCTAAACTTAAACTTAAAAAGAAACCTAAAATGTACCTAAATAAAACTTAAATAAACCAGAATATCTAAACCTAAACCTAAAAATAAAAAATAATACATAAAACTAAAAAATAAAACTAAACTAAAAGTTAAACCTAAACCTAAACCTAAAAAATAAATAAAATAAAAAACCTAAAGTAAAATAAATAAACCTAAAATAAATAAACTAAACTAAATAAAAATAAAAATAAACCTAAATAAAAATAAAATATTAAATAAACTAAAATAAATAAATTAATTAATTAAATAAACCTAAACCTACAACTTTACTTAATTTAAAAAAAATAAAAAAATAAAATAAAATAAAAAAGACTCTAAGCCCTAAAACTAACCCTAAATCCTAAACCTACAACCTTAAACCCTAAATCCTAAAGCCTAAAACCCTAAACCCTAAACTAAAATAAACCCTAAACCTAAAAAACTAAATAATAAACTAAAAAATAAATAAATAAACCCTAAATCATAAAAAAATAAAACCTAAACCTAAACAAAACTAAAAAATAAAATAAATAAATAAAACCTAAACCTAAATAAAATAATAAAATAAACTAAAATAAAACCTAAAAAATAAACCTAAACCTAAACCTAAACCTAAAAATATAAGAAAATAAAAAATCAAAACTAAACCAAAATAAAAAAAATAAAAACCTAAAGAAACCTAAACAAATAAAATAAACCTAAAACTAAAAAATCTAAATAAAATAAAAACTAAACTTAAAATAAAAATAAAGTTAACTTAAAATAAAATAAAATGAAAACTAAATAAAAATCTAAACCTAAAAAAATAAACCTAAAAATAAATAAAAAAATAAAACCTAAACCCTAAACTAAAATAACATAAATGTAAAATAAACAAAATAAAATAAACTTAAATGTAAACTAAAATAAACTAAACTAAAATAAATAAAACCTAAACCTAAACTAAATAAAATAAAATAAACTTAAAATAAACCTAAACCTAAACTAAAAAAATAAAACAAAAAATAAACCTAAAACAAAACCTAAAACCTAATCCTAAAAAAATAAAATAAAACTTAAACCTAAACCTAAAATAAAAAATAAACCTAAACATAAAAAAAATAAATAAAAATAAAACTAAACTATAAAATAAACCTAAACATAAACCTAAACCTAAAAAAAAATAAATTAAATAAAACCTAAACTAAAATAAATAAACCTAAAATAAATAAACTAAACTAAATAAAAAAATAAAAAATAAAAAAATAAAGTAATAAAATAAATATAAAATAAACTAAATAACTAATAATCTAAACCCATACTAATTTAAAATAAAAAAAAACCTACACCCTAAACTACCCTAAACTCTAAAACCCTAAATAAATAAAAACCCTAAACCCTAAACACTAAAAGCATAAAACCCTAAAACCCTAAACCCTAAACCCTAAACCTAAACCCTAACCCTAAAAACCCTAAACCCTAAACCCTAAAACCTAAACCTAAAACCCTAAATAAACCTACTACCATAAACCTAAAAAACATCACTAAACCAAGCTAAATCCTAAATAATAAATAACAAAAATCCACTATAATAAACCTAAATAAAAAAGATATAAATCCTAAATAAACTAAAATAAGAATAAACTCTAAACTATGTCTAAAAAACCTAAATAAATTTGCTCTACTCAATCTATACCCTTGTGTCTTAAAAACTCTACTATGAAATCAAAAAAGAAGAAATGTTGAATCTAACTCTATTAAAAGAAAACCAAAAAAACATAACCCTAAACTAAAACTTGTAAAACCTAAACCTAAACCCTAAATTACCTAAAAAACCTAAACCACCTAAACCTAAACCATAAAACTCTAAACCCTAAACCCTAAAATCTAAAATAAATAAATCCTAAATAAAAAATAAATAATAAACCTACACTAAAAAATAAAATAAACCTAAACTAATAAAATAAAATATAAAATAAAAAAACATAAAAGCAAAATAAAATAAAATAAAAGAAAAATAAAACCTAAACCTAAACTTAAACCTTAACCTAAAAAAAGAAAATAAAATAAAAAATAAAACTAAACTAAAATAAAAAATAATAAAAAACCTAAAGTAAACTAAAAAATAAATAAAACCTAAAATAAAATACTTAAATAAAATATAAACTAAATGTAAAATAAAAATAAAATAAACCTAAAAATATAATAAAAAATAAAATAAATCTAAATAAAAACTTAAACCTAAAAAATAAACCTAAAATAAAACCTAAAAAATAAAAATAAAAATAAACCTATGCCTAAACATTAAAAAAAAAAAACCTAACCTAAAATAAACAAAGTAAAATAAACCTAAACCTAAACTAAAATAAACTAAAATAAATAAATAAATCCTAAACCTAAACCTAAATTAAACTAAACCTAAACCCTAAACTAAATAAAATAAAATAAACTAAAAATATACTTAAACCTAAACTAAAAATAAACCTAAAATAAAAACATAAACCTAAATAAAATAAAATAAAATCCTAAACCTAAACATAATAATTAAAAATAAAACCAAAACTTAAAAAAAACAAAAATTAAACTAATCTAAAAAATAAACATAAACCTAAACCTAAACCTAAAAAATAAACTAAAATATAAAACCTAAACTAAAATAAATAAACTAAACTAAATAAAAATAAAAAATACACCTAAATAAAAAAATAAACTAAGATAAATAAAAAATTAAATAAATTAACCTAAACCTACCAATTTACTTAATTTAGAAAAAAAAAGCCTAAATCATAAAAAAACTAATAATAAACCCTAAATTCTAAATCCTAAATAAAACCTAAAATTAAACCTAAACCTAAAAATAAACCCTAAATCCTAACCTAAACCCTAAAAAAAACCTAAATAAAACCAAATAAAACCCAAATAAACCTAAACTAATAAAATAAAATAAACCCTAAAAATAAACCCTAAAGACCCTAAAACTAAACCCTAAATAATAAAATAACCTAAATAAAATAAATAAACCTAAGACTAAACCTAAAATAAACCTAAACACTATAAACCCTAAACCTAAACCTAAAATAAATTAAACCCTAAATCCTAAATAAATTAAACCCTAAACCCAAAATCTAAATCCTAAACCCTAAACCCTAAACCCTAAACACTAAAAACCTAAAAACATGAACCTAAACTAAATAAAACCTAAAAATAAATGAAAAAAAAAATCAAAAACCTAAATAAATAAATAATAAAATAAAATCAAAACCTAAACCTAAACCAAAAAATTAAATAAAATAAAAAAATAAAAATTAAACTAAAAATAATATAAACAAAACCTAAACTAAAAAATAAAATAAACCTAAATAAAAAAAAAAACCTAAAAAATAAAACTAAACATAAAATAAAATAAAACCTAAAATAAAATAAAATAAACTAAATAAAAAACCTAAACCAAAAAAAAATAAACCTAAAATAAATAAAAAACTAAAACCAAATTTTATAAATTTTTTTGCTTAAAGTGATTCATTTCAAGGTGTAATGTAAGATAACATATTATATGAAAGCATATTAAAATATAATGTACATAACAATATAACTCACATATATATGAATGTGGTGGTGTGTTACTAAATGTTATTTTACATTTTAGTATGTTTTACTTTGTTATAATACATTGGTAAACACACAAAATGTTAATTTGAAGGTTGAGATGGAAGAATATGGCAAAATTCACAGCACACACCAAGAAGCAACACCAAAATTATGTTATTTTATACCATTTCTAATAGAAAAATAATAATTTTACATCCAAAATGAGCATTATTTATATTTTGAAAATTTTTTGTTATTTGTTCCTTTTAAGTGATTCTAATGAGGTGTAATGTTAGAAAATATATTATATTATAGCAAATTATAATATATTTTGACACACTATAATATGTTTAGCATGATATTGTATAGTTAGTTTGAGCTTAACCATCACAAATCATAAAATGTTGATTACAATGTTAATATGATGTAATTTTAACGAATACATTATTAGGATTTTGGTTGAAGTATTAAAGGTATGCATAAGAGTAGAAATAAGATTTGATGAGGATTCCATGTCAAGGACATGAAGGGAGATCTGCTAGGGGATCACACATGCATCAGACATGACATGTAAGGGGTCTATGTCTAGGGCATAGAAGAAGAAAATCTATTATGGATAAGGTTTGAATTTGATTTGATTATATAATTTGTGGAAAGAAGATCCACAGGGGATAATAATCTATAATCCACCAAGGATTAAGATTGAATGGACTTTAATTTATTTTGTTTTAATTGATTTGGAGGCATATCTGAGAGATACTCAGTTCTTAGGATGTATATGAACCTTCCACCACGGAAGTGTTTGGGCTATCCACTGGGGATTAGGATCTAAGTTTGATTTCAAAGATTTGTTTGGGGATGTATCCAGGGATAAGAGTTTGGTGATTTCATTTACTCATTAGAGTTGGTTAATTTGGCTCCACTAGGGAGGTTAGTTTTGAAGTTAATTTATTTGCTTCATTGTTTTATATATTATTTGGGGCTCCACTAGGGAGAAGGGTGTGATTCAACTCCACTAGGAAAAATTAGATTATGTTTAATTTAATCTGAGTTAATGTTAGACTTTATCAGTGTGCGATGGACCCACTAAGAAGGGGTATATGAGCCTTGACCTACCTGGTTTATGATCCAAAGGGATAGTCTACTATGGTGGGTAGAGCTATCCAACTTGTGGGGTTTCCTTTCAAGGTGCATTATGCTAGAAGAAGGCATAGGAAGCTTACATCTTCTAAAGTGATCTTAGTTAATGACACTAGGGATTATATCAACTCAAAAGTAATCAATATTAATTTTAACTTAAATTCATGTGATTTAATATGGTTTGTTTGGTTTAGATTTTTTGAGGGTATATATTAACTGGGATGTGAGCTCCCAATTTAATAGATTTAATTTATGGACCATGTCGTGTAATGGAATCACCGAGGAGCTATATTGCACTTGTCCTATCTCGAATAACAAATTGAAAGGGATAGTCTACTGGTCATGGGGTAAAGCTAGCCAACCTAAGGGGTTTCCTTTTAGTGTGTAATGGCTTTGCTAAGATAAAGGTGTAGAAGACTTACATCTTTTAAAGCAGGGAATAATCGCTAGTGTGACTTATTGGTAGCACAACAAATCAAACCCGACTTATGGGTGACTACTGATTAAATGTCATTGAGGACTAATATCAACTCAAGAGTAGATATGGGAGTTTTGCTAACACTACCTTAAAGATAGGATGCTCTGGGAAAATGTATCGCTAGGGGTGTCCTCCTAATCCACAAGTGAATATATATATTTTTTATTTGTAGTCATCCTACTGAGAAGGGGCTATGTCAGCCTTAACCTATCTAAGATTTACTAGACCAATATAGAGAATCTACAAATCCATAAGATGGATTCTCCAACCATGGTGGTTACTAGGAAAGGAGAACTGTCATAGCAAATAGTGTCTAAATGGAGTCACAAAAGATGTGATCCAAATAAAGGCCCATAGGTCCGAGGGTCATTATCCCGAGCTCTAAAAGAAAGCCTATAAGTATATGGTGGCCAACTCAAGGAGAAAGAATAACATACTTACATCTATCCTAAGGTGCGTGAACCAACCAACCTAAGGTGTATCCATCAGCATAGTGATAGCCAACCAAACCTAAGGTGCCCGTTAGTGTGCAACAATCAATCTAGAAAGAAAGCATGTAGGCTTATAACTTTCTAAGTAAAACTGATCATCGAGATAGTCTGTCATTGGCATGACAAATGTTATCTAACCTAGAGCGACTACTAAGCGCGAACCCCGAGGACGGACTGGACCCAAACTTGAAGTAGTAAGGAGGGATGGAGCCGCTAGGGGCCTTATCTTAAATCTCAAACATACTCTACCCATTTAGTTCATGAAGGCTAATCCAAGAAGAAAGCGCAGCAGGGTTGCTTATCGGTCAACATGACGTAGCTTACCTACCAAATTGTAAGGCCTACCAAACTAACAAGGTGTTCATCAGTGTGTAGTGGCCAAGTAAGGAAAAAAGTGTAGCAGACTTACATCCTCCAAAGCAAGAAGATCACTAGGGTGACACACTAACAGGATAGCACATTAGCCCAACCTAGTGTAGCTACTGAGTGAGTGCCATTGGGGGTGTTATCTTAACTCAAAGTTGCCCGCGATAAAATATTTGCATTTATTTTATATGTTTATGTGTAGTTCATGTTTGTGTTATGTCGATGGAGGATAGGATTCCACTCGAGTTCCTTACACCTATCTTAAACACATCATGGCAGATTCACAAACAAGAATACTTTCAACATGGAAGAGGTTGAATTCAAAATGGAATTTTCATTGATGATTACTATTTTTAAACATAATTTACAATATTTATTTAAGTAGAGCCCATTGATTGGAAGCATTGGGCACTCTCCCTTATGATTAATATGCTAATAAGATCCTCCTTGGTAGGCCTTCTCTATGGCAAAAGGGCCTTCCCAAGTGGGTTCAAACATTCCTCCCATCTTACAACGAACAACAATCGGTCTCTTTAGAACTAAAATAAGCTCTCCAACTTGAAAAGCTCTAGAAAGAACCAACTTATTATGAGCTTGAATCATTTTATCTTTATACAATTTGATGCTTTAGCATTCCCACAAACGTATCTCCTCCAAACCTTTGAGCTCTTCTAACTGTAACTTGGCATTATGCTCTGTTGTGATCTTGCTACCCACAGCTATCCTTAATGATGGGTATTGGACCTCTGATGGTAGAACGAATTCAGACCCATACACAACTTTTTATTTTTTTCTTTCTTTTTCTTTTTTTTCTTTTAATTTTAAACTTTGGCCAAGTTTATGAGAATAGACTTGTTGATTTTGAGGGAGGTAGTGCATCCTCATATATGCTTATCATGAACTATAAATGGTTGGAGATCTCTTTGACATAGTAGAATCCCACCTTTCACCTAACTTCATACAGATGTAGAGAGGATGGAACTATGTTTCTCATGTATCCATGGTCTCCAAACAAACATTGAAAGATGTATCCGACTCTATAATGTGAAACTTGGCTTGCCTTCCAATCATCTATCTCCAAGGGAACACTATGGAGCCTAAGCTTGACCTCACTTTGGAGTGTTGATTCAATCTTACCATCTTAGACTTAAAAACTTCTAGACATAAGACTTCCTTATATAAGACACTTCTAACAATTAAGCACTTAACCTAAGCCTAAAGACTTAGAAGGGTTAACCATAGGATATTTCTACAAAGAATATTTAGATAAAGAATATAAACAACTCCTAGATTTATTAAAAAATTAATATTGCTTATAGTCAACTAGAAGTATTCCCGAAGAAATTTTCCATATCAAAGCACCATTAGAAACTTAAATGAATGGATAGTAACTAGTTATATGATAATAAAACAACACTATGAGTTAGCTCTTAGTTCAACCCCTTTGAACAAAATATTAACCCGCAATTTATGGAACCTAATGAAAATTAGCATAACAAAGTTAAAAAATTTAAATCATTATTACAAAAAAGATATAAACCTATTCTTTGGACTAATAGTACTAGTAATATACTTGAATTAGGAAAGAGAATATTGGACTATCAATAAATTCACAATAATAATATTGCCACAACTACCATAATTGTTGAATGTGTCTCTAAAAATTTGATTTACTAAAAATAAAACCACATGAAATTTTGTCCTACTATCCGCTGACTAAACAAAATAATATACAAACACCCAACAAAGGTAATATACAAGGAACAATATGAATTTATGAAATTTTAAATGTCAATGAATCACAAGAGATAGATGAATTAATATCTGTTTTACATCAGCATCAATTTATGAACAACACATTGCAAACAACATCTATACATAGACCACTTCAAATATCTATGATAACTACTTTACCAAGTACTAGGCCAAATCATCCACTACTTCAACCTCAAGACAATACATACCACCTAGTGCTAGAAGAATTCATGAAATTATCCACCCACTAATAAAGGAACGTTCACATGAACCAATTAGTGGACAAGTATTTACTTAAACTTAAATTGTTGTAAAAAATATAGAAAATTATTGATAAATGGGCTCTAAAAAATAGTCTAGCTATTTGCAATTATAATCTCCAATGAGACGATGCATATAACTTTATCGAAAATACTTTGATAGGTATCTATAAAAAAATGGTTTCTTGGACTTAATTCAAACCAAAAATAAGAAATTAGAAATACTTGTTTATAAAACCACAATAGGTACACCGTGAAAATGGGTAAGATTATATGAAATTACATTAAAAGTGAATTCTTAGGTACCAACTAGATTCACTATAAGAAGAAAAACTAAAAATAATCTAAATTGAAACAAAAAACTTATAGTTCTTATAATTGCAATATTTGTTATTAAAATGAATATAGTTATGAATATTAACAATTCTTTTATGATATTCTTGCACCAGAACGAGCCAATATCAAAATACATTCTTCTACTAATTACCTGAACCATATAACATAATATGGAGTCAATAATTTCTTCAACAATATCCTACATATATAACAATAGGAAGTAGAGTTTTATTTGCTAAAGAAAAATTAATAGAAGCCTGCCAACAAATTGATTTACATTACCAAAATAAAAAATATAAACAATCTTTATGTTGTGCTAAGAATGATCTTATAGCACATCTCAAAAATAATTTGATAGTATCTGTAAAAAATGGTTTCTTGGACTTAGTTCAAACCAAAAATAAGAAATTAGAAATAATTGTTTAAAAAACCACATTAGGTACACCGAAAATGGGTAAGATTCTATGCGATTACATTAAAGTGAATTCTTAGGTACCAAATTAGATTCACTATAGAAGAAGAAAGAGCTAAAAAATAATCAAAAATTGCAAAACAAAAACTTGCAATTCTTAGTATTTATAATATTTGTTATTTAAATGAATACAATTGCAAATATCAACAATTTTTTATGATATAACTAACTAAGCCAACATTTAGATACATTCTTCTAAAATTAATTGAGCCATATAACATAACATGGAGTCAACAATTTCTTCAATTATATCCTACAGATATAACCTTAGGAAGTAGACTTTTATTTGCTAAAGAAAAATTAGCAGGAGCTTGCCAACAAATTGATTTACCTCAACAAAATAAAATATAAACAATCTTTATGTTGTGCTAAGAATGATCTTGTAGCACATCAATGCGGATGTTCCAAAAATACAACTTCCACAAGTTAGTTTTTTACATATAGTTTTGACATAGATTATATAGAAAGAAAAAATAATTATCTATCTTATACATTAACACGCGAATTTTGTAGGACATGAGTATAGAACCGATATCATCTACAAATTACCATATGAGAACATATGGAAGAACCAAATATACCATCGATAAAGTCTAGAAAAATTTGATAACAACTTATTGACCATTATGTTAGATACTTGAATTCCATATGTGGAAATTAGAATGTGAAATCTCTTATGGTACCAAGATTATGGCCGAATTACAAAAAGTAAAAAAATATCTCACTAGTGAAGCCGATGAAGAAGAATTACCATCACTTGCTCAATTACAAATAATATGCAATTACAAAAAATAGATGCCATCCACAAGTACAAATAAATAGACAAATACAGTTTCCTACTCTTCAATTTTACAAAAAGAACCCAAGTTAACGGAACCTAAAAATATACTTGAAATAGGAAGAATTTTCTATTTTAAAATGAATTAAACATAAATATATTTCCATACAGAGGGAAATATTAATTTATGCTACATTTATGGAGACATTGATCCAAAACTTACTCAAAAATTGTATCATAGTGGCTTGATCAAATTAATATATCTTGAAAGTCTTCAGACAATCAGTCAGCTACCTAAAATAACTATTGAAGCAGTAGAAACTTTCAATCTATTTTAAAGCATTGAAATATTTATGCAAAATTATACCAGACATATCTCGACATAAATGAAGGAACTGTGACCTTAATACAACTTAGAATAAGCAGTGAACCATATTTTCCTACATATATGGAAATTAAAAAAGCTACAACCAGACTGAATGAAGATGATCTGCTTCAAATATGGAATGAGACAAAGAAAATAGTCATTTCAAACATATGGGTCTATCATTTCTCAAATGAACTCATCATTTACAGCCATTGCAGACAAAGGACAAAATAAATTGATGAAGTCATGTACCAAAAATGGAATAATATACTATTAAAAAATATGATACGAGCAAGTATTGAAGTAAAAGAAAATTTTTGTAAAAAATTACAAAGAAAAGCTACACTGTATAGTTTGCAAATATAAAAAATACCTTACAAATAGTAAAGGAGAATTAGAATCAAAGCTACCGACATCCTAAGTAAGCAATGATGAAAAACAATAGAATGATGTAAGCAATGACAAAATTAATAATATGACGAACTTATTTCATACCTACTTATAGATATTTCACAAGACTTATATATGATGGCAAGGTTTAGGGAAGGCTCACTAGAATCCTTCTAAACATTCCAAATCTTGTGAAGCAAATGTATCATAGTTATGGAGGCTAACTTATCTCTTCTTTAGTTTATCTAGTATGTTTGGGTTATGATGTCTATAAAGGTTATTATGTATCTGTAGATTATTTTGATCTTAATAATATGTTATGTTGTTACACTTTCTCCGATACACTTAGTTTAGGAATCAAACAAACTCTATCCTTTGAAGTAATCTTAGAAGGTTGTGGTCTTTGTTTGAGCTCAGATATACATCAAAAGTTAGATTGGATAGGAAGAATAATCGCATAAGAGGCTAGTAAAGATCAAGTAAAACTACGGAAGCATGATGGACCCTTATAGTTATCATAGGATGAACATTCTTTATAGGCATGGATTAAAGAAAAGACCTTTAAAAAATGAATCCCGAATAAAGTTTAACTAAAATTACCAAACAAAATTCTACAAAAATAAGGTAGAACCCCCTACAAAAATGGTATTAGTACTTAGAAGATATACACAAAATAAAAATACTTTTGACTGCAATCTCCATTATGCATGTTTATGCACACCAAGTTGGTCTTATGAATCAAATTTCCCATCATGTGAGTATGAAATTAGGGAAGAAAAAGGAAGTAAGAAACTCCTGAAACTAACAAATTAGAAGAAGATATATTCTTTATTAATGATAAATCTAACTAAAGAATATAAATAACTGCTAGATTTATTAAAAATCAATATTACTAATAGTTCATTAAAAGTATTCCCAGAAGAACAAATTTTCCATATCAAAGCACCATTAGGAAACTTAAACAATGGATAGTACCTAGTTATATGATAATAAGACAACACTATGAGTTAGGTCTTAGTTCAACCTTACAAAAAAATATGAACCAAGATGAGAACTAAATGAAAATCAGCATAACAAAGTTATAAAATTTAAATCATTTTTGCAAAAAAGATATAAAATCACTAGGCTAGGAGTTCTTTTTAATGACATGATAATTTTGTTCCATTGTGGTGTATGCTCCGGATGCATACCGACATAGTACTAAAACTTAAACCCTAAACTAACCCTAAACCCTAAATCGTAAACCCTAAAAATCATAAATCCTAAAGCCTAAACCCTAAACTCTAAACCTTAAACCCTAAACTAACCCTAAACCCTAAGCTAACCCTAAACCCTAAACCCTAAACCCTAAAACCCTAAACCCTAAAAAACCCTAAACCCTAAACCCTAAACCCTAAACCTTAAAAACCTAAAATCTTAAATCTAAACTAAATAAAATCTAAAAATAGAATAAATAAATAAACCTAAACCTAAATAAATTAATAAAATAAAATAAAATAAAAACCTAAACTTAAACATAAAAATAAAATAAAATAAACTAATAAAAATAAATTAAAATAAAATAAAATAAATCTAAACTAAACTAAAAATAAAATAAAAATAAGAATAAAAAACCTAAATAAAATAGTAATTAAATGTGAAATAAAAATAAAATAAACTTAAAATAAAATAAAATAATAACAACAACAACAAGCCTTAATCCCACTATGTACATGAATCCTTCATCTCCATTGTGTCTATTATGTAAAATTCTCATTTAAATCATCAAGTATACTAAGATCATTTTTTATAAATCTTAACCAAGTCTTTTTAGGTCTACCTCTACCTTTCTTAACATAAGGCAAATCTAAACTTTCCTACTCATACATGCTTTTATATGTGGCAAACCATCTAAGGCTACTCTCCTAATCTTATCTACCACTGAGCTACTCCAACTTTTTCTAACATACTCATTTTGCATTCTATCTCTAAGGGTAAAACCACTCATCCACAGCATCCTCATCTTGTAACACTTAACATAGTCTTATGTTTCTCTTTTATTGGCCAACATTGCACCATAAGTCATTGCAGGTCTTACCACCATCTTATAAAATTTTCCCTTAAGTTTGAGTGGAACTTTTCTATCACATAATAGGCCAGATGCATTCCTCCACTTCAACCATCCAACTTGAATTCTACTAATAATATCTCCATCTACTTCACCATCATTTTGAACAATAGAGCCTAAATATCTGAATCGCTCACTCTTATTAATGACTTGATCACCTAAAGTCACAACACTACCACTAAAACTTCTATAACTAAAATTACACTCCATATATTTAATTTTAGATCTTAAATGAAAACCTTTAGACTCTAAAGTTGACCTCCATAATTCAAGTTTCGTTGGACTCCTCTCTAGTCTTATCAACAAGAAGAATGTCATCACAAAAAAAAGCATACACCAAGGTACATCTTCTTGTAAATGCCTCGTAAGAACATCCATAACTAAAGTAAAAAAGATAAGGGCTTAATGTTGATCCTTGATGTAATCCAAAAATAGGAAAATATTTTGTCAATCCTCCTTGTGTTTGGACACAAGTGACACTCTAGTATACATATCCTTAATGACTTGAATATAACCAATATTAACTTCTTTCTATTCTAGAACTCTCCAAAGAACATCTCTTGAGACTTTATCATAAGCTTTCTAAATCATAAATATCATATGTAGATCCTTCTTATTTTCTCTATGCTTCTCCATCAAACCTCTTAACAAATGTATAGCATCCATAGTAGATCTACGCATGAAACCAAACTGACGAGAAACTTCGTATCACATCAAACCTATGCTCAATTACTCTCTCCTATAATTTTAATGTATGGCACATTAACTTAATCTATAATTTGTACACTCTTGTGCATCACCTTTATTCTTAAATATAGGAACCAACAAACTCTTTCTCCACTCATCTGACATCTTGTCTTTAAAATAACATTAAAAAAATTTGTAAGCCAAGAAATTCCTTGATCTCCTAAACATTTCCACACTTCTATTGGAATATTATCGCCCTATGCTTTTCCACATTTCATTTTCTTTAAAGCTTCACTAACTTCAAATTTACTAATCTGATAAAATGAAATTCTCTATTTTGTTTAGGGTATTAAGGTTGCTAAAATCAATCGTACTTTTAGATCCTTCATTGAAAAGTTTATTAAAATACTTCATCCACCTATTTTCAAAATCTTTTTCTAAGAAAAGTACTTTATTATTTTCATCCTTAATACTCCTCACTTGAACTATGTCTTTACTTCTCCTATCTCTTTAGTTGGCTAACTTATACATACATCTTTCACCTTCTTTGGTATCTAATTTATTGTATAAATCACTATAAGCTAAATTTTTTTGCATCATATATTGTTTCTCTTAGAATCTCTACGCCATTTTATATCTTTCCCAATTCTCAAGTTTTACATCTAAACCAAGTTTTATAACAATGCTTCTATTTTTTTATCTTTTCTTGCACACTCTGACTCCACCACCAACTATTCTTACTAAAAGAAGCTTTTCCTTTTGATTCACCAAGCACATCTTTAGCAACTTGCTTAATAGCACTTGATATGTTTTACCACATAACGTTAGCTTCCTTATGAACATCCCAAACTTTAATTTCTTGTAGATTGCTCTTAAAAATATTTTTATTTGTGTTCTTTAAGTGTCCCCATCTAATCCTAGGACAATAATTAAGTTTATTTTTCTTACAATATTTCATCTTAAAATCTAGAACTAATAAATGTTGGGTACTTAAAATTTCACTTGGAATGACCTACAATCTTTACATAATGTAGACATCTATTTTTCTTATCAAAAATAATCAATCGGTTTTACTAGATCCATTTTATAAGTAATATAATGTTCATCTCTTTTCTTAAATAAAGTATTAGCAACTACAAAATCATAAGCTAAGGCAAAATCTAATATATACCTTCTTCATTAGTCACTCCAAATCCATAACCACCATGATTACTTTTAAAATCTTCTACCACTCTACCAACATGTCCATTTAAATCTCCCCAATAAATACTTTTCTTCAAGAGGTATCTTTTGTATTAATCCCTATAATTCATTCCAAAAATTTTCTTTTGAGCTTACCTCCAAACCTACTTGAGGAGCATAGACACTTATAACATTGATAATCTTAGTATCAACAATAATCTTTAAAGTTATAATTCTATCTCCACATCTATTAATACTTATAACATTATCCTTCAAACTTTTATCTATAATCACACCTACACCATTTCTAGTTTGACTTTACCTAATACCAAAGTTTAAAACCTAAACTATCAATCTCCTTGGCCTTCTCACCAACCCATTTAGTTTCTTGAACACATAAAATATTTATCTTTCTATGAACCATAATATCTATTAATTCCATTAATTTACCTAAGAGCACCTATATTTCAAGATCCTAACCTAATTCTAGTTTCATGGACTAACTACCCTATCCTCCATAATAACCTATTTAAATAAAATAATAAACAAATAAATTATAAATAAACCTACCTAATTAACACAATGATTTAAAGGATTCATGTCAAATTATTTCAACAAATTTTATCTACTACCTAAAACCTCCACTTTTGCATACTAAAAATTAAATGTTTAAAATAAAATAAAATAATAACTAAATAAAACCTAAACTTAAAAAATAAACCTTAAGATAAAACCTAAAAATAAAAATATAAAAAATATCTAAACCCTAAATTAAAAAAATCCTAAACCTAAAATAAAAATAAAATAAACCTAAACCTAAACTAAAATAAACTAAAATAAAATAAATAAAACATAAACATAAACCTAAAATAAACTAAACCTAAACCTAAACCTAAACTAATTAAAATAAAATAAACTAAAAGTAAACTTATACATAAACTAAAAAATTAAACCTAAAAATACACCTAAAATAAAAACCTAAAACCTAACCTAAACACCCTAAACCCTTAATGCTAATCCATAAACCCTAAACCCTAAACCCTAAACCTTAAACTCTAAACCCTAATCCTAAACCTAAAGTAACTAAATAAATTAAAAAATAAACCTAAACCCTAAAACCTAAAAAACCTAAACCTAAACCTAAACCCTAAGAATGGGAAGAACCTTGATGGCAGGAACATCACCGTCAACCTGGCTCAGTCTAGATCTAGCAGTGGAGGCGAAGTCAGAGGTGGTAGTTATTGTAGTGGTGGTGGGGGATCTGGAGGTGCTGGTGCATATGGAGGTGGTGGTTGTAGTAGTGGTGGTTATGGAAGCGGGAGGAGCGACGGAGTTACAACTGGTGGTGGCTGTGGGAGAGATCAGGGATATGATGGTGGATCCCACTACTGGAGAGGTTGGGGTGGTTTTGATGGGAACTGGAGAAATTGAAGAATGGGCGATCAGATCTAATGCTTATGGAACTATTTCTTTATAGTAGAAATGATTCTAGTTATCTAGAGTTTTTGATTAGCTCTATCTGTGCTCATTTTTTATCTATGTTGTTGCTTATGTCTTAGTAAACTTGGTGTGTTACTTAGTTGATGAAACCAAAAAGAAGAAATGTTAAATCTAAATTTTTTCTCTGTTAAAAAAAAAACTAAAACCGCTAATCCTTAAACTAAAATCCTAAAACCCTAAACCCTAAACTCTAAACCCTAAAACCTATAACCTTAGACCCTAAACCCTAAACCCTAAACTCCAAACCCTAAACCCTAAACCCTAAACCCAAAACCCACAACCATAAACCCTAAAAACTCAAAACCTAAACCTAAACTATATAAAACCTAATAATAAAATAAATAAAAAACCTAAACCTAAATAATAAAAAAAATAAAATAAAATAAAAAGCTAAACTAAAACTTAAACCTAAACCTAAACTTAAAAATAAAATAAAATTAAAAATAAAAAATAAAAACTAAACTAAAATAAAATAAATAAAAACATAAACTAAACTAAATAATAAAATAAACCTAAATAAAATAAAAAACTAAATGTAAAATAAAAATAAACCTAAATAAAATAATAAAACTAAATAAAAAACCTAAACTTAAAAAAAAATAAACCAAAAATAAATAAAAAATAAAACCTAAACCTCAAACTAAAAAGAAACCTAAACGTACAATAAACTAA
Organism: Cymbidium sinense; assembly: GCA_021442155.1. Classification (NCBI taxonomy): domain Eukaryota; kingdom Viridiplantae; phylum Streptophyta; class Magnoliopsida; order Asparagales; family Orchidaceae; genus Cymbidium; species Cymbidium sinense. The sequence goes on along the minus strand of JAKCPB010001141.1, from coordinate 28,021 downwards.
TTAAAATAAATCTAAACTTAAACTAAAATAAACTAAACTAAAATAAATAAAACATAAACCTAAACTAAAATAACTAAAATAAACCTAAACTAAATAAAATAAAAAATAAATAAAATAAACATAAACTAAACTAAAAAAATAAAAGCCAAAATAAACCTAAACCTAAAAAACTAAAATAAAACCTAAACTAAACCTAAATTAAAAAAATAAACCTAAACTTATAAATAAAATAAAATAAAACAAAATAAAAAAAAATAAAATAAACTAAATAAATAAAAATAAATAAAATAAAAAAACTAAAATAAATAAACTAAATAAATAAAAAATAAAATATAAACTTAAATAAAATAAAAAAATAAAATAAACTTTAAAATAAATAAAATAAACTAAATAAACCTAAACTTTAAATTTACCCAATTAAAAAAAAACCCTAAACCTAAAATAAACCCTAACCTTAAAAAAAACCCTAAACCTTAAACCTAAAACCTAAAACCCAACTAAACCTAAATCTAAACCTAAACCTAAACCCTAACCCTAATCCTTAAACTTAAACCTAAACCCTAAACCCTAAACCCTAAACTAACCTTAAACCCTAAAACCTAAATAGTAAACCCTAAACCCTAAATCCTAAACCCTAACCCTAAACCCTAAAAGCATAAAACCTAAAACCTTAAACCCTAAACCCTAAACCCCAAAACCTAAATTGAAACCTTAAGTAACTAAATAAATCAAAAAATAAACCTAAACCCTAGAACCTAATAAACCTAAACCTCAAAGTAAACCTTAAGAATGGGTAGAACCTTGAGAAGAACATCACCAATCGCTGCCTAGATCCGCAGGAGTGGTGAAGGTGAGGTAGTAGTTATCATAGTGGTGGTGGGGGCTCTAGAGGTGCTGGTGGATATGGAGGTGGTGGTCAGAGCAGTGGTGGTTATGGAAGTAGGAGGAGTGACACAGGTTATAGATGTGGTGGTGGCTGAGGGAGAGATCAAGGATATGATGTTGAATCATACTACTCGAGATGCTGGGGTGGTTCTAATGAGAACTGGAGAATCTAAAGAATGATCGATTTGATCTGTTACTTATGGAACTGTGTAATTATAGTAGAGATGGTTCAAGTTATCTAGGGTTTTTTATTTACTGTATGTGTGCACAATTTTTATCTATGTCATCGCATGTCCTAGAAAACTTGGTGTGGTGTTTATTTTGAGATGTGGGACACCACGTAGATGTTAAGGGTTACTTATTGAAATGATTGAGTACAATATTAAGAAAAGATGCACTATCTTTAAAAATAGAAATCATCACCCTATAATGAACCTAATCCCCTAATAAGGACTCATAAGGCATTATGGGTCTTCAAATTACGAGATCTTTCTCTACTTTACATGGAAAAGTAAAGTTTTATATTAAGTCGAGATTTGTTAAGTTTCCTTATGGAGGAAAGCCTCCATAGTTACTTACATCCTAAAGGATGTGAATCCCTTAAGAATACTCTCGATTAAAGTAGCAATTAAAGTCTCTATAGATTTCAAGGCTAGACTATCAAAGGATTAGTTGTATTGGAAAATCAATTGGTAAAACTCAAGGAGAAGACTTATTATCGCAACAAAAGTAAATGAGTAGGGAATGCTCTTGGTACTAGAAAACCTAGTGAGCATTTCAAGCTATCCTATAATTAGGCTTTATAATTTTGAAATTGAAGAGAAGATCAATTTTGTTAAAGTTGACATTTCATAAGAAAGCTAGGAATTATAATCTAATAATACAAGATTGTGGAGATGCCTAAGAGGTGAGGATTTAAGCTTATAGCCTAAAAGAAACATCCACCTCAGATCCTAAATCTAGGGAGCTTTAGCATAAGCCAAAGCACGACCTAAATCTAAGTAAAAATGGGCATATGGTTTAACTCCATAAGAGAGGATAAACTGCCTGACTGCTTGACTTTCAATTGCCTAGAGTGGTAGCCAACTAACACCTCCTACGCTTTAAATCCATGATGTTCGATCATATGATTTGCAAGATTAGTTAGGCTATTATTTATTTAGAAAAGAACTAAAGTGTTTAAGCCCACTCCCTAAGAGACTAGAGAATGACTGGTATGAGCATATTACTTAATCTAGTACAAAATCTTTTCAAATTTTATTTATTTTGACACTTCATTTTGACAAAGGCTTTGGTTTTGATGCCTACATGCATGATGAAATAAGGTTGTTAAATCAATAATAAAGGGATGTTTTCCAACACAAGGATGCCCTCATAGGTCAAGCATTCCCCTATCGCAAGGATGGAAATCCTATTTTTTAAGAGAAATAATTTGATATGCATGTTGGCCATTCAACCTTTAGTTAAGGGGTTGCTAAATCTTTTAATTATCTTGATTTATGTCCTAGGCTTTATGTGAGGTTATGAATTATTTTAAACTTTAGTTATGAGTTGTAGTTGGGTAGAAAGGTTAATTTTTTTCTAAGAGCCTAATCACATTCCAGGCCACACATTCAAACATTAAACATATAAAGAAACTAAGAAAAGAATGTCATCCTAATTGCACACTTTAAACACAACATTAAAAAATTTGTATACCTAATGCAAAAGAATAAGCAGCGGTAATGCCAGATAAAAGAAAAATGGGTAGAGCTCTACCCTTATACAACCAGTACATAAAAGAATAATTTGCAATTTACAAATAAATGCTATGGGTCTTCAAGTCTTTATGTTTTCATGTATCTTCTTCCTTCTTTGATTTGGTTTGCTCCACTTCAAAGGCATCACATGGCCTCCCAAGATAAAGCCTTCTAGCCAATGCTCATCCTTATCCCCCCATAGCACTAATCCTAATTCCTAATGCAAAATTACATTAAAAATAGGAAAAGTAAATCTAACTACACCTACAAGACAAGTGTTAGCTAAACACACATATAACCCAAGCAGTTATATTTATAATTTGGACTTAGCACCCTGCACATCAGTTACCAAGCCCACCTGTCCTAACTTGGATTATTCTGAGGGGCTTAAGCAACCTATAAAGAGAGCATTTATATTTATTTTAAACCCCTTAAACATAATCCCTTGTAGAAAATATGATTAGGCTAATCACGCCTACCATCCAAATCTACAATACACACCTAACATCTAAAATAATACATCATAAACAAAACATACATCACACCATGCACCATCTTAAAATAAGGCTAGAAGTGGTGACTTAATCTAATGTGTGTGTATTAAGGCTTATGTGGTATGTCGAGTTAAGATTTTCTAAGTGCATAAAGATTCAACTTAAAGGGTGGTTTCACTTCAAGTTCTTTAATTGATTTGCAAGTTTTAATTTGTGTTTTCTTTTGTTTCATATGACCTACACTTATCAACTAAATGTTATAAAGAAAAGAAAAGAGGTTTCCCTCTTTCATCCCTACCTTAAACCACTTTTTTAAAGCATGTTAATTTGATTTAGTTCTCTTTAGTGAATGGCTTATTACACATTTTACATTAATCCTAAGTTTAGGTTCTCTTTAAATAATTCTATTCAATGTGAAAGGCTTTAAGATTAATCTAATTAAAATTCTATCACATGACACATGCTAAATCATTCCTTTCCATCACATGTAACATGCATATGATTAAGTCTTAAGTATACCTACACATACAATATATTTTAGCACACTTAAATGATGGATGTGAGTATGTACATTTGAAGCTTTATATTTCCCTCCGATTCATTTATTTTATTATATTAATTTAAGGCTCTATCTAAATTATTATTCAAAAATACATTGGGATGAAATTAATCAAGTACATGTCATTGTTAACCAAGGAAGTGAGGTAATAAAATGACCTCCTTGGGGGTAGCTAAATCCTCATGTTCCTTGATGTCCAGACTATATTCCATTACATTCAAACCATATGTAAATTTATATGAATGAACATAAGAAAAAGAGCTCTAAATCACATGATCAATTAATTTAATCACTTGAACAATTACAAATGCATGTATTTTTAATAAAAAGGAAGGATTACCATTCTCTAATTAAATACACATGTATGTATATAAAAGACAAGCAAGTAATGCCTTTGTTAAACCAGGAAGTGAGTAATCAAATGACCTACTAGCTAAAGCCTCATATTCTTAAGATGTCTAGACTATATACCACTTTTCATAGATACATAAACATGTATTCATAATTTGGAGAATGTAAATCATGCAAAAAATTTATATTTAATTCGATTGAATCATTTATGTATATGAATTAAAGCCTCATCCAAATTCCAAAGATTGAAATACATAAGAATGAAAACAAATGGAGTATGCATATTAAACCAAGAACTGAGGTAATCAAATGACCACCTTAGGGCTAACTAAAGCCTCATATTCTTAGGATGTTCAGACTATATACCCATTAATATTCTCACATAGATAAATCAATACATGAATAAAAGGAAAGGAGCTTCACTTCATACATTTAAGCTATAATCACATACATCTCCTATGTATTTATAACTAGCATTCATAGCATATGTAACCATTCATTTATAAGCTTTGGAAAATATGTTTGGATTTAATAATGATAATAATAGACATATTATAAATTAAATCAACACATGCAAGCTTGACATAAAGTAAAACCATTTGATTTAATTAATTTTAAAAGATGAATGTTTGATTTCAAATGACATACAACATTTACCATGATTGGAAATGAATGAATAAGCATAAACATGTGATTTCATTCAATTAAATTAATTTTAAGGACAATCAAATCAAATAAAAGCATTCAAAGAAAACCAAGGCTTTTAATTATCACTTTCAATTTTATATTAATTTAGTTTGAAGAAATGAGGTAAAGTTTGCTGATCATAACCCATTCCTATGTTTGTGATTTAATTTTTTTAATGAAAAGTAATTAAGTTAATTTTATGGCTTAATTAGGTTATATTATGCATTAAATCCATTAATTGACCCTTACCTATGTTGCCTTAATTTAATTAACCAAGTAATTATGAGCTAACATGATATGTACATACATTGGAAATTAAATTAGTAGTAAACCTAAGAAATGAAAGATGCTTAATGAAATTAGGTCATAATTAGTGATTAATAAAGTTAAGAAAACTAAGTACTTTCATAGTTTTCCCACACATGTGGGTTAACCATAATTTTCTTAAATGTCTTTAGGATATTGAACACCTAAATATCTATCCATGAATTGATTAATTAAGATTCCATGTGATTATTGTTTCAAATTGATTAATTAAGCAAATTAATTAATGAATTAAACCATCAATTTATCCCAAATTAATTAATTTCCATTCAAGTGAAATGGACTAGGGAAAAGATTGGGAAAGTGGTTCGAATCTCATTCCCCATGCCCATTCACTATTTAATAATGATTAGCAAGCTTAATTAATGATTTTTTACTATTTAGAATATTAAATAATAATTTATTAGAAAGAATTAAAGTTAAGATAACCAATTTCCTAATTAACTAAGTAATAAATTCCAAGAAAATTATGGGAGGTAGAGGTCATCCCATTAATCAACCTCAGAAAGTTTGGGATAAATTGCTTACAGAATTAGAGAGTAATTAAGTTGGTTAAATTTTTAATTATACCCAAATTAAGCCTTAATTACTGTTCAATATTAATTAGGATCAATTTGAATTGAATCTCCTTTAAAATACCTTCAAAATAAATATTTACTTGAATTTTCATGATTTTTCTATGATTTTTTATAATTTTCCAAAGTTTCAGCTAATTTAAATGATTTTCCATGATTTTTATAAAGTCCATTAATTTATTTTAACTATTTGAATTTTAGAATGCAATATCTCCCAATCCAAAAATCATTTTGACTTGAAATTTTTATGGTAGGTAGATTTTAAGCTCATTCTTAATCTCTAAAAATTTCAAATCAATCTGATGTGTCTTTTTAGTTTAATTAATGAAATTTGATTTTATCTAAAACTTAAATTAAGCTCAAAATATTTAGTGAAATTTATGGCTTTTAAATTCATTAGATTCCCCTCGGAATGACAAATCCAATGAGCCCTTATTTGCAATTTTTAGTTAAGTATTTTATTTTTTATGAATTTTCAAAATTTTAGGTGTTTTTTATTAAGTTTTATAATGCAGAAAATCCCTAATTTCTTACTTAACCCAAGGGCGCTATGGACCACGCACTCACCATAGCGTATGGTGTCGCATCGACATGAGCGTGAATGCGCAGATGGGGATCGGATCCGACCATTATATCGGACAATCTAGATTGATACGTGTGATCCACATCATCAAAGCTGCATGATCCACTAATCAGAGCCACATGATCCACACAATTTGAGCCATCCATCTGAATGGGAGATCAGATGGCTGGAGGGAGATCTAGTGGAAGCGGTGAACAAAACACTATTTTGGGCAAGATTTTTGTGATTCTTGTGAAAAAATTGAATGAAAAACTTTATTTTAGGCTCAATTATCTAGCGATCTTCACTGAAAATCACTCAAAATGCATGGGGATGATGTAAAAAAAATGTATGCGTAATCTAAAGGAAATTTCTAAAATTGAGCAAAACTATCACAAACAAAAGAACCTAAAGCTACTACGGTTCTTGAAAATTATGTCAGCGGGGATGATTTCCGCGAAGATGATCCGATGCTCGAGTGCAAGAAGAAGCTTTGGAATGGGTTTGGGCTCTTGCTTCACTTTAGAATAATGTATCCACCAATGGTCGCTTCCTCACCAGAATCCACTTGATTTTGATAACTTTTGCTCAAAACAAAGTGGGAATGTTGGTTGGTTTGGGAGCTCTAGGAGAGTAAAATGAGTGTATGAGGAAGAGTTTTTGCCTCTACTTTAGCCTTCTTGTAATGGAAAATCACCTCATTCATGGTGATTTTGGCTCCAAGTGGGTGTCTCCTTGGGGTGGTTGGGATTCTCCTTAGGTGTCTTAATTTGGTTGGCATGGAAGGACAAGTGGGTCCTAGGAAAAGGAAAGGAGGTCCTTCATGTGATGCACTTCCCATAGGCTAACCCAACCACCTCTTGGGTCAGGTTGGACAATGTCCTTGGAGCCTGGGTAGACCAATAAATGAGTGTAAAGTGGCCAAGGAAGAGAAATGACCATTTACATAGGCATTTTATCTTATGTGATACCCTTAGCTCAAGGGTAGAGTGGTCATTTGGCATTGAATTTAATTTGAACATATTTGAAATGAGTCAAAAGTGAGTTGGACAAAATTTCATATCATTTGGAGTTTAATTGGTTAGGTTCAATTTGACCCATTTGGGTCAAATTAAGTCAAATGGTTAGTTGACCAATTGGTCAAATTGGGTCAAACTAAGGGTTAGGTCAAGTTCATATGACTATTTGGAGAGGATTGTATGTTTTGGTTTGATTTAATGTTCATTTAATTTGGGTTTAGTCTAATTTGACCCTTTATGTCAATTTGGGTCAACTTGGGTCAAGAGTGCCAATTGGGCTAAGTTTGGCTCAATTGAAGGTCAAGTCATATTTAAATTATGATTTTGGGTTGATTTGAAGCATTGGTTTCAATGGATTTGGCTTAGGTTACAATTTGGCTAGTTTGGGTTCATATAGGCTAAGGGGTTGACATGGTCAAGCTGACTTGGTTTGACCTAATTTATATTAATTGATCATCCTTGGGTCAACAATCATGACATGAAGTTTGGATTGGTATAATTCACTTTGATTTGGATTGAATTGGATTTTGGTTCATGTAGGTCAAATTGGCCACTTTGGGTCAAGTGAACCAATTGGATTTAGTTGGCTTGATTTTGGATTGAGTTTTATTTAGTTGAGTTTATATATAGATTTGAGATTAAAATATAAATTCACAATTGGTTTTGATTCAAATGAGTTTTGGTTCATTTGAATATTTCAAGTCAAATGGTCTAGGTTGGGTTTGACTTGGGTTGATTTTGGTTTGACTAGATGATTGTAAGTTTCATTTATATTTGGATAAATGATTGAAAGAATGATTGATACAAGGAAAAATCCATTGATTTTGGCTTGATTTAGGTGGGTTTTTGCCAAGTTCAAGGAAATGGCTTAAAGAGTTTAAATTGGGTTTTGATTTGATTTTGGATTTGGTTTTGGCTATTTGAATTTATATTTCATTTATATTTGAGAAGATAATTGAAGGTACAATTGATTTATAAGAAAATCAATTGAGTTTGGATTGAATTGGATGAAAATTAGGCTAAGTTCATGAAGGTTGATTAAAGGGCTTGGGAAGGATTTCAAGTTTGGATTTGATCTTGGGTTTCAATCATTTGGAATTGAGTTTGGATTTGGATTTGGATTTGAAATTGAGTTTGAGGTTTGGTTGGAAATTTGGATTTGAATTGAATTTGAGAAGGTGTACATGGATTGGGTTTAGGCATGTACTTAGGTTGACTTGGTTTGACCCTAAGGCATGCCTTCTTAAATTTGGCTTAGGAAAATCATAGGTTGACTTGTAAAATGCTAGGGTAGTGATTTTCCTAAGTCTCAAGGCATGGCTTAATCCTATGATTAACCCTTCTAAGTTTCTAGGCATAGGTTAAGTGTTCACCTAATCTCTAGAAGTGTCTTATGACTAAGGATCCTAGCTCTAAGAAAAGGAGTTTGAGAACTCACTCAAAAGTGAGGTTAATAAAGGACAATAGTGTGGTGTAATGACAAGGCACACCACATATTGCATTGACCAAGATGATCAACAACATCCAAAAGGCCGCAAACACTAATGGAAAATGATCTATACCTAACTCAAAGGTAGATAAAATCTGATTAGTAGTAGCTCTTTATGCCAAGGGCATAAGAGAGGAAGGAATCCATGGGGTAGTAAACTTTCCACTAAACAAGTTCAAGCTATCTGTTGGGGATATGGATTTGAGTTTGATTGTGAATATGATTTGTTTGGGTACGTATCTAGGGATTGGAATGTGAACCTTCCACTTGGGAAGCGGTTGAGCTATCTTGGGATAAGAGTTTGATGGTATTTCTTATGGCTCCACTGGGAGATTAATTTGATTTATGCTGGGGAGAAGTTTGGTTTGTTCGATATGTTTAAATTTGACTCCACTGGGAAGGTTAGTTTCAAATTTAGTTATGGACCTTATTGGTGTGTGATGGACCCACTGAGAAGGGGCTATATTCAGCTTGACCTATCTTAGATTTATAAATCCACAAGGATAGTCTACCAACCACAAGTTAGGACTATCCGACCTAAGGGGTTTCCTTTTGGTGTGCAATGATTGTACCTATGAAGAAAGCCTAGTAGACTTACATGTACCAAAGAAAGGATCACTTGCTAGGGTGATATATTAGATCCACAACAAATTGAACCTGACCTAGGGGCGATTATTGAGTGAATGTCATTGAGGGACTTAAGTCAACTCAAAAGTAGTCAAGATTAATTTCATTGATTTATTTTAATTTGATTCAATTTATTTTAATTTCTTTTAATTTCATTTGATGGATCCTGTCGGTGTGAGGTGGACCACATTGGGAAGGGCTATGTAGACCTTGGCATATCTCAGATTTATCGATCCAAAGGAGTAGTTTATCGGTCGAAGGGTAGGACTACCTAACCTTGGGGGTGTCTTTTGATGTGCAATGGCTATGCTGGGGAAAGCATGGCATACTTACATCTCCAAAGCAAGGAACAACCACTAGGGTGACCCATTGGATGCGCAACAAATCGAACCGGACCTAAGTTTGCCCGTCGGTGTGCAACGGTTGTCCTGGAAAGAATGTGTAGCAGACTTACATCTTCCAAAGCCAGGATGACTGCCAAGGTAACCTATTAGTGGCAGAACAGATTGAACCTAACCTAAGGGCAACTTTTGAGAGAGTGTCGTGGGGAACTTATCTCAACCCAAGAGTAGTTAGGTGATTCCTATAGGTAGTTTTGCTGACTCTACCATAAAAATATGATGTCATCTTGGGAAAGGTGCCACTAGGGCATTAATTCATGATCCATAAATGACTATATATATTATTTATTTATTATTGCGGACCATGTTGGTGTGTAAGAGACCACACTAAGAAGGGGCTATATCAACACAGACTTATCTCAGATTTACTAGACCAAGGGAGAATCTTTGCATCCATAGAATCTCCAACCATGGGGTGGTTACTAGGGGGGCTATCCAATCTAGAGTAACTGGTAGTGTCTAAATTGGGTCAAAGGACATGATCCAAATAGAGTTCCCACTGGAGCCACGGGGTGTTATCTTGGACCTTGAAATAAAAAAAAGCCATAGGTGTATGGTGGCCAACTCAAAGATAAAATGTAGAAAACTTACATCTACCATGAGTGGTGTATCCACCCGTGGGTCTGCCAAGATAGTGAACACCAACCAACCTAAGGTGTGTGAGATACTAAAGAAAAGGTGTGTCAACTTATATCTCCTAAAGTGGAACTAATCAAGATAGTCTATCATTGGCTCGATAGGTGCTATTCAACCTAGGGATTCCCGTCGATGTGCAATGACTGTACTTATGAAGAAAGCATAGTAGATTTATATCTTTTGAAGTGAGGAATAACTGCTGGGGTGACCTATTGTTGCCATAATAAGTTGAACCCGACCTAAGGGCGACTACTAAGTAGGAGTCACAAAGAAGGATTGGACCCAGACTTGAAGTAGTTAGAAGGAAAGGTGCCGCTAGGGGACATATCCTAATCCTCTACTCGGCCAAGTTAGTTCATGATGGCTAGTCCAAGAAGACATATAGTAGACTTATATCCTCTGAATGAAGCCAACATGAAGGGTAGCTTACCAATCATATTGTAAGGCCTACCATGCTAACAAGGCTGTAGGTGCAATGGTCAAGTCAAGAAGGAAAGCATAGAAGACTTACATCCTCTAAATAAGGGACCACTGGTAACGCACTAGCGGTAGAAGCCACCAATTAGAAGCTAATGAGTGAGTGTCGTAGGGGGCGTTATCCCACATCAAAGTAGCTCAAGATAAAATATGTGTATATGTGTTTGTTAGATATACTCAACCAAGTCAATAAATGATGGCTAGTTTAAGAAGAAGGTGTGGCAGACTTACATCCTCTTAAATGAAGCCAACATGAGGGTAGCTTATAGACCGTGCAATAAGGTCTACCATGCTAACAAGGCCCTTAGTGTGCATTGGTCAAGAAGGAAAGCATAGTAGACTTAGATCCTCTAATAAGGGACCACTGGGTGATGCATAGGGTAACAGCCCACCTATAGTAGCTAATGAGTGAGGGTCATGGGGCATTATCCCACATCAAAGTAGCCAGACAAACGATGTGTATTTGTTCATGTGTTTGTGTGTAGTTTGTATTTGTGTTGTGTTGATGAAAGATAGATGCTACTTGGGTTCCTTACACCTACCAACACATCAAGAGTGGATGAAATGGTGCTGAGCAATGTGACTCCACCAAGAAAGGATGCCACTCGTTCTCTTACACCTAACTTAGTTGTACTATTCAAAATAGGATGCCTCTTGGTTCTCTTACATCTATCCTAATAGCACTAGAGAATGTAGTTTTTTGTTTGTGTTGATGAAGGATAAGATGATGCTTGAGTTCTCTTACACCTATCCTAAACACATCATGACAGATTTGCAAACAAGCAAATAATGCTTCCAATGAAGAAGGGATTTGATGAATGGAGAGATAGGATTTTATTGATGATAATTATTTTCAAACATTATTTTAAGGATAGTGTTTCTTTAAATGAATTGATTGGAAGAATTGAGCTCTATCATAGTGGTTTAAACTACTTTCCATCATTCGAAGCACCAAGGTAGGCCTTTCAATGAATAGAAGTAGAATCTTGATTTGAAAAGTTTTGAGATAGACTAACTTTGAAAGAGTTTAAACCATCTATATTCAACATTAATTGAAGTCTCTCTCCTGTTAAGTAGAATCTTAGAGGCTGAATCTCTAATATCACTTTAATCTCTTTTAGATCAATCCTTGTTATCCCATGATGCTTTATTCCTAGCCTTAGAAACTCCCCTAAAGTCATCCTAATTATATATTTTAGGGGATTCAAAACTATAGTGTCATAACCAATCAAGACAACTACTCATCATAAAGATGGTCCTTTTCATTAACACTAGTGACGTGAAAGGAACATACGATAAATTCTAATGGAAATTATAAGTGCAAATGACCTCTCATCCTCTAGCATCTTTGAACCATCCTTGAATGAGGAGATTGCATGTAAAGAGGCTATGTGCTATCAAATTTGAAATAGGTAATGTGGATTCATCTTCAAGACATCCTTCCTTTGAGGCATAATGTTGGGTAATCATGATAGCATCTTTCTTCTTCAATAAGGTTGACTTCAAACTTTGATCTTCTTCTTGGTGCAAATGTTCACATCAAAAGTTTGCAACATAGGAATAGTAATAGGTTCAATTTTGAGTTTGTAGATTGCTACCTTTAGAGATGTATTAGGCACTTCATTATGGTCTTAGTTAAAGCAGTCTTAAACTACAAAAGTAACCTAACAAGTTGGCATTTTCTTTCCGACTTATCATATATGGATGTTGGGAGGGTGGGTGGACTACCTTTATTGAGGTTAATCTTTTAAAAGTCATTGGTTGATGATCTAATTTTCTTCTCAAATTATGTATCCTCTACTTGAAAGTCTTCAAAATTCTTGGACATAAAAGATGATATACTTCATTGGTTTATCTACAAATTTTGAATCTCTTTCAAGCTTGAAGGATATGAAGTGTTCTCTTACTGAATTTATATATATTTATATATATATATATATGTATATATATATATATATATATATATATATATATATATATATATATATATATATATATATATATAAAGAGTGGGAGCAACTCTTAACTTTCGATCCTATAATAATATCATGAGATAGTAGAATTGGAGTCAATGTGCTCGCATACCTACTAAGTTTCTAGTCATATCATTCATGAATTATTTTTAGAACTTTTTATTTTACTATTATCTACCCAAAAGACTTGTCAAAAGATTCAAAATTTATTTCATATATTCTTTTTTTCTCCTTTTCTTTGAATTTATTTACATACACATGATTTATCCTTTTGGATTCCAAATCAATGTGTATTATTGGTGCTTTCCTTTTTCTCTTTTTCTTCTTTTCTTTTTCCTTTTCTCTTTTTTTCATTCATTTTTTTTTCATTTTTTCTTTTCTAACTTTTCTCTTTTTGTTTCATTATTTTCTCCTTTTTTTGAGTCTTTGTTTATATTGTGTTCTCTAGAGGGGATTGCTTGTCTTTCCGTTCCATAGGATATTCTATGTTGAGTATGACTTGAGGAGGTTGCCACTAATTGAGCAAGGAAGAATCAGGTTAAGTTCCAATCAAACACTCTATCTCCATAGAAGGTGAGGGTGCACTCATTATTTTAGCTTAATTTTGATTTTATAATGACAAGATACAATTCTTAATGCAAAGAAAAAATAAAAGTACAAGAAAGAAAAGAGAGACAATAGAAAATAATTTTACATGGTTTGGCCAAACCCCAAAACTGGCCTACATCCACGCCTAGCCACCCCTAGTTAGGAATCCACTAAATGCAAAATAGCTTACAAATAGTACTCTCCATATGGGGTGAGTACAACCCCAACAACAATATGTACTCTCCTACAAAGGGGTGAGTACAACCCCATTTTAAATTTTACAAAGCAAAGAAAAAATACAAAATAATAAATTTGATAAAATATATCTCTCATAAATATACCAAGCTATACAATTCAAAAGTGATCTCACAACTTATAAATGATCACTTTACAACTTACTAATTTGGCAAGATAGAATGCTCACTTAATTTTGATAAAAAATATTAAATAAATATCTTAAAGTGATCTTACTAAGATTTTTATGTTATTATAATTTGTAGATTAATACAAAAAATGTTTTCAAAATAAATTCATAATAGTCTATTAATAAATTAAATTTCAGCAAGGAATAATTTTAAGCTTAAGAGAAACTATAACTAGTTTGTATATAATAATGTAAGAAAGATTAACTTTTTACTAAACTTCCTTTTTCTTAATTATTAAACAATGAAAATAGCAAGCTCTACTAAATTTCAGCAAGATAAAATTTTTAAAATAAAGGATATTAGTTGAAATAAAATGACAAGTGACAAATAAAAAATTTAATTTTTTATAAATTTTTATGTTGATAAAGAAACTTGATTTATAATAGATCTAGCATATACTCTAAAATTCTAGCAATAATTTATTTTATTTTAGCCAAAATGAAGCTTTTAATTAATGCAACTAATCACAAAATACTTAAATAAAATTAGTATATGATAGATTTAAGTAAACTAGTTAGCTTTTAATTAAAAAGGGAGATCTAGCAAATATAAAATAATTTCAGCACAATAAATTAATTTGAAATGCTTAAAATATACTTCTAAAATAGATCTAAGAATAAATGATCTTTCAAATAAGACTAATGAAGAAATATTTCAAGAAACCAAAAGAAATTTGTAGGAAGATAAAAAATTTCAACAAGTTGAAATAAATCCTACAAACTATCAAAAGAGTTTTTCACAAAAAATGAGTAAAGAAACTTTGATGTAAAAAACTTAGACTTTGATGTCCAAAGATTAATCCACCAAAAAGTAAAAATTTGAAAGAATAAATAGATGGTGAAAATAGTATGAACATCTAAAAAGGGATTAAGATCAAGAAAACAAACTCAAGTAATTTGAGAAAGCTTGCTTAGTTGAAGATGTTGAAGCTTCCAAACCAAGGATTTGATCTTGAAATATTTGGAGAACAGTTAGGAAGGAAAATCTAGGAAACTTTCTCTTAGATTTGCTCGAGGGATTTGGAATTTGAATGAGGAATGCTTTCATGAAAAGAATGAGGGCTATTTATAAGCAAGAAGGTCATTTTGAATTATTTCAAAAAAATATATTATTATAACATCATTTTATCATATAATAATTTAATATTCAATAAAAATATAATTTATATTAAATAAATATTAAATTCAAATAGCCAAAATTTGGCTATTCACATGGGCAAGTCAAAAATAATCATATATGGCTCTTAATATATTGAAAGCATGTAGCATGCATTCATTATTAAAATCAGCTAATGTTTGAAAAGTCATAATAAATTCAATTTTAATAAAATGTGGGTCATGTAACCTATCAAATTAAAGGAAAAAAATCCAAGGAATCCATTGGAGATGAAATTAGATATAAATTCCTTGATTATAAAATGACTTTGGCTAAAATACAAATTTCCACATATTTTTTGTTCATTTTAAAATATGGATTTTAAATATTATGTTATAATTTATATTTAATCATACATATGTTAGTTATCATATAACCTTAAAATTAAATTAAAATATTTCATTTTATTAAGTATATAAACTAATTACACTTAATAGTCATAGTTTATTATCATTTATTATTTTGACAATTCAAATGCTATGTATGAAACATATAATTGAATGTTAATTAGATAGAGATTTATATAAATTAACCTCATTATCATTATTTAAAATAAATAAAAATAATATGTTAAGTTGTGAGCAAATTGATTCATGCCAATGAACTCATATGAATTTCTAAGATAGTTATAAATGCATATAACCTAAAATATTGTATCTTGAGCTTCACATTATCCATTTTGATCTATCTTTCATTCTTCTATTCTTGCAATTTCTCAAACATATTGTGAGATGTATTAGATATGTAATTAGCAATTAATATATTTGAAACACATAAAACATACATTAGAACATCCAAGCATTCATTTGTTATCATCAAAATTGATTGGATTGAACATGAGGGCCATTAAGCCAACAATCTCCCCCTTTTGATGATGATACACTAATGTTGGTTATTGATTTTGATGAAGGTGCAAATTGACCTTTCATCATAGTTTTTGAAAAAAAAATTCTCTTCTAAAAAAAAATTTATGTAAAAGAGATGAATAATGTTGCTCCTCCTAAATGTATGCATGAAATAGACTTAACACTAACCAACATTTTACTATTCTCCCCTTTTGAAAACATCAAAAAGTGAGAACAAACTACCTATAATTTTAAATATTAGGATCTAACATTCCAAGCATGCATCTTAAAGTTTAGAAACATTCTTCTGGTTATGGTTTTGTAAAAATATCTACAATTTGTAAATCAGTACTAATAAAATTAATATCGACATCACCTTTCAAAACATGAGCCCTAATAAACTGATGTTTAATTTTTATATGCTTGGTTTGTGAGTGTTGGATAGGATTTTGTCAAACTAATTGTCAATCACACTAAACTATAATAATGATCTTGCTTAATACCAAAAGCTTTTAATTATTGCTTTAACCAAAGGACTTGAGTAACACAACCATACTATGCCTCAAATTTCAGCAATGGATAAAGCTACAGAATTTTGTTTCCTGGATGACCAAGACACAAGTGATGATCTTAAAAATTGACATTTGCCTAATGTGCTTTTTATATCTACTTTACATCTAACAAAATCAGCATCAGAATAAGCAACCAAATCACACGATAAAGAATTTTTAAGATACCATAAACCTAACTTAATAGTGCTTATCAAATATCGAAAGATATGCTTGACTGCTATTAAATGAGATTCTTTGAGTTAGCCTAAAATGAGCACAACAAAACAACAAACATAATATCAGCCTACTAGCGAAGGTATAAAAAAGTGAACCTATCATACTCTATAAAGTTTTAATCAACATATTTTCTTAATTCATCTAAATCTTGTAGATGGGCTCATAGGAGTTTTACTAGATTTAACTCTTTCATGTCAAACCTCTCAAGCAATTCATTTGTATACTTGGTTTGATAGATGAATGTGCCATTTTCTTATTACTTCACTTGATGACCTAAGAAAAAATTAAGTTCTCCCATCATAATCATTTTAAACTCTTTAGACATCAAAGATGAGAACTCATGGCACCAAGATTCATTTGTACTTCTAAATAATATATCATCTACATACACTTAAACAAATCATCATCTATGCTCTAAGGAATAAGGTGGTATCTACTATACCCTTTCTAAATCCATGATCTATCAAAAAGTTAATTAACCTATCATACCAAGCATGAGGAGCTTGTTTTAAACCATATAAGGCTTTCTTTAATTTATACACATGATTTGGATAATCAAGGCTATCAAATCATGGTGGTTGCTCTACAGATACAACTTGGTCAATAAATCCATTCAAAAATGCACTCTTGAAATCCATTTGAAAATTTTGAAATCCCTAAAATAAACATAAGCAATGAGTAACCTAATAGCTTCTAGTCTTGCTACGGGTGCAAAAGATTCTTCAAAATCTATACCTTCAACTTGTGCGTACCCTTGTGCAACTAACCTAGCTTAATTTCTAACAATACAACTAGAATCATCTAGCTTATTCCTAAAGACCCATTTTGTTCCAATGACATTTTGATCTAATTCCCAAACATCATTTCTTACAAATTGATTCAACTCTTCTTCCATAGTAATAATCCAAAAAATTATATTTTAATTCTTCTTTAAATTTTAGGTTCAACCTCGATAAAAATGTTGAATGATCTACAACCTCTACTATATTTTCTGGTCATAACTTCTTTTAAAGGATCTCCTATAATTAGTTCCTTTGAATGATTTTTATTATATTTTCATTCTTTATGCAATGAATCATCCACATTAACTTCTAAAGATATTTTCTTAAAATTATCAATCTCTTCATCAATCACTTCATTTCTAACGGGATCAATTAAATTTTCATCAAAATAACATGTATTGATTCTTCTACAATCATTTTCTCTTATTGAAAACTCTATAAGCACTACTAGAAAGAGAGTATCCTAAAAAATACCATCATGATTTGCAATCAAACTTACCTAAATGCTCTTTTCCATTATTCAAAATAAAGCATTTACTTCCAAATACATGAAAGTGTTCAATCTTATGCTTCTTTCCAAAAAAAAAACAATTCATAGGGTGTCTTCTTCAAAATTAGTCTAAAATAGATCCTATTCATCACATAACATGCAGTATTTACTCCTGCTAAAAAATAATAATTTATACTCATCAAGCATAGATCTACTTAAATCAATAAATATTCTATTTTTTTCCCTCTACTACTACATTTTGTTGGGGAGTTCTAGGTGCAAACAATTATGTCTAACCCATGTTCATCACAATAATCCTCAAATAATTTTTTTCAAATTCACCACTATGATTAGTTTGAACCCTATTAATCAAAAGGCCTTGTTATCCTTGAATATATTTAGAAAACTTTCTAAACTCACCAAAACATCATCCTTGTAAGTTACAAACAAAACCCAAAGTATATCTAGAGAAATTATCAACAATCACAAAACCATATTTTTTCCACCTAAGCTAGTGCTAATTGGACCAAATAAATCCATGTGCAATAATTTTAGAGGTCTAGAAGTAGAAATAATATTTTTACTTTTATGAGCTTCTAGAATTCTTACCATTAATACATGCATCACAAACATAGTTTGAATTAAAATTTATTTTAGGCAATCCAACTACTAAATCAAGCTTAGCAATTTTATTGAGTGTGCATGTTAATATTATATAGTCTCTATGCCATAACCATATATCATCATGAGTGCTTTTAAAACAAAGTAAATTCAAATTCACATCATGAAAGCTATCTAAATCAATGACATAAATAAATATTTTATGCTTTTGTCCTACTAACAAAACATTTTCATTATTTTTTATAATACAATATGATGCATGAAATACTAAATTCAAACCTTTATCACATAATTGACTAATAAAATTAAATTATGTTTTGATTCTTCTACTAGAAAAACTTTATCTAAAGTGATAGAATTTTTACAAATAGAACCAATGCCAATGATCTTTCCCTTTGCATTATCTCCATATGTAACAAATCCTCCATCACTTGATTTTAAAGTTATGAATTTATTTTTATCTCCCGTCATATGTCTTGAACATCCACTGGCCAAGTACCACATGCCTTCTTTGATTTTTCTTTGAAGGCATTCCTCCAAAAGAAAATCACATGTTAACTTTTGGAACCCAAACATGTTTGGGTCCACATTCTAAATTTGAAGCAAGATATCTAGCATGTGTGGTTTGTGTAGTGCTTGTACCTTTTAGTACCCATACATAAGATGATTGCTTAGTGTTTTGTAATTTACATGCATAGCAATCAAATAAAATATGCCCTTTTCTATCACAATAGTTGCACCAAACATTAGTGTTTGCATATAGCTTAGCACGATAATTATAAGGTATATGAGTGGTATGTATAAAAGCAAATAATTTTTATTAAATGTTTTACTTGATGAAGCATTATAAACTTGTGATTTCAAACATAATTCTAATCTTGCTTTTAACAAGATATTCTCTCTTTCAAGTTTACATACGTAAGGAACAATTTAATAAAGAATTATTTTTACTTTTAAATTATCACATTCATTTTTTAAATCACAAAATGCATATCTAAATTTTTATGTTCTTTTCTAAGGTTTGTATTTTCTTTTAATTTTTTATATTCAATAACTAAATCATTAAAAGCATCATCTAATTCATCATAAGATATATCATTACATACCACTTGAGAATCTAAGTCAGATTCTCTATTTGCCATAAGGCATATGTTGACCTCTTCATCGGATGAGCAAGTACTTGATTCATTTCAATCTTGATTGGACCATAAAGCCTTCTTCTTCTTATGGTACTTTTTCTCCTTCTTATTTTTTCTTCTTTCCACATCAATCTCTTTCTTCTTTGATTCAAAGTTCTGACAATCACCTCTTATGTGTCCAAGCTTTTACAATGGGAGAAATGATCCCTTCACCTACAAGAAATTTCTTAGTTTGAAATTTATTTTTTTAGATTTTTATACCTTTGATTCTTCTTCCTTAGCAAGTTCAAGCCTTTTGGATAGCATGACCACCTCGTCACTATCACCATTCAAGCTTGAGGTGTTATGCTCATCACTATCATCAACTTGTAATGCAATGGCTTTTCCATTCTCCTTCTACCTTTTTGTTGAGTTATCCATCTTATCCCTTTGAGCAATAACCTATTCATGTGCTATCAAAGAACCTAAAAATAGATCAAGTGGATAAGTAGATAAATCCTTAGCTTCACTAATAGTTATTACTTTAGCTTCCCATTCTTTTGGAAGACATCTAAGAATCTTATAGACTAAGTCTTGATTCCTATATGTTTTCCAAGAGAATGCAATGTGTTAATTATTTTCATGAAGGATATTATATGAAATAACTCATATTCATAAACAAGTCTATTTATGTGAGCATCTCTAACTTCACTAGTTCCTTCATAAGTTATAATGAGTTTATCCCATATTTTTTGTACTTAACATAGAAATTTTCATGTAATCATCGTAATAAAGCACAATGTAAAGTATTACAAGCCCTAGCATTTAATACAAGTTCTCTTTCAACTACCCCATTCCTAAAAAAAGGTTTTATACTTTAATGCCATTTACTTATTGTATGATATTGATGTGTCAACATATACCACATGCGCATCTTGACCTCTTAAAATGTACTAATTTTTTTTCAATAATCAAATGGTACATTATCTAAAAGTGGAGGTCTAAGGAGTGGATTATCCTTCTAGTAATCAACACTTTGGAAAACCTTATCCCATAGTGAAAACATCTACTCTGTAGTTAAGCCAATAAGAAGATATTAAAAACTTAGTAAATGGTGGGGAGATAGCGATATTAAAACTTACCTCTTAGGAATCCACTAAATGCAAAATAGCTTACAAATAGTAATTCTCTATAGGGTGAGTACAACCCTTACAATATGTATTCCTAGGGTAAGATAAACCAATATAAATTTTATAGCACAAAAAAAATACAAAATAATAAATTTTGATAAAATATATCTCACAAATATACCAAGCTATAGTTCAAAAGTGATCTCACAACTTATAAATGATTACTTTACAACTTACTAATTTGGCAAGATAGAATGCTCACTTAATTTTGAAAAAATATTAAATAAATATCTTAAAGTGATACTAAGATGTTTATGTTATTACAATTGTAGATTAATATAAAAATGACTTCAAAATAAATTCATAATAGTCTATTGCACAATAAATTAAATTTCAACAAGGAATAATTTTAAGCTTAAGAGAAACTATAACTAGTATGTATATAATAGTGTAAGAAAGATTAACTTTTTACTAAATTTCCTTTTTTAATTATTAAACAA
This sequence comes from Cymbidium sinense, assembly GCA_021442155.1. Lineage (NCBI taxonomy): Eukaryota > Viridiplantae > Streptophyta > Magnoliopsida > Asparagales > Orchidaceae > Cymbidium > Cymbidium sinense. The sequence continues at coordinate 6,781 of JAKCPB010001141.1, read as the reverse complement.
TGAAAATAGAAAGCTTTACTAAATTTCAGTAAGATAAAATTTTTAAAATAAAGGATATTAGTTGAAATAAAATGATAAGTGACAAATAAAATAATTTATTTTTTTATAAATTTTTATTTTGATAAAGAAACTTAATTTATAATAGATATATCATATACTCTAAAATTCTAGCAATAATTTATTTAATTTTAACCAAAATGAAGCTTTTAATTAATGTAACTAATCACAAAATACTTAAATAAAATTAGTATGTGATATATTTAAGTAAACAAGTAAGCTTTCAATTAAAAGGGAGATCCAACAAATATGAAAATAATTTCAGCACAATAAATTAATTTGAAATTCTTAAAATATACTTCTAAAATATATCTAAGAATAAATGATCTTTCAAATAAGACTAATGAAAAAATATTTCAAGAAACCAAAAGAAATTTGTAGGAAGATAAAATTTCAACAAGTTGAAATAAATCCTACAAACTAATCACAAGAGTTTTCACAAAAAAATGATTGAAGAAACTTTGATGAAAAACTTAGACTTTGGTACCCAAAGACTAATCCAACAAAAACTATAAATTGGAAAAAATAAATAAATGGTGAAAAAAGAATGAACAACTAAAAAGGGATTAAGATCAAGAAAATAAACTCAAGTAATTTGAGAAAGCATGCTTAGTTGAAGATGTTGAAGCTTCCAAACCAAGGATTTGATCTTGCAATATTTGGAGAACACTTGGAAGGAAAATCTAGGAAATTTTCTCTTAGCTTTTCCGTAGGGATTTTGAATTTGAATGAGGAATGCTTTCATGAAGAGAAAGAGGGCAATTTATAAGCAAGAAGGTCATTGTGAATTATTTCAAAAAATATATTATTCTAACATCATTTTATCATATAATAATTTAATATTCAATAAAAATATAATTTATATTAAATAAATATTAAATTAAAATAGCCAAAATTTGACTATTCACATGGGAAAGTCAAAAATAATCAAATATGGCTTTTAGTATATTCAAAGCATGTAGCATGCATTCATAAAATTAGCTAATGTTTGAAATGTCATAAAAAATGCAATTTTAATCAAACGTGGGTCATGTAACCTATCAAATTAAATGCAAAATCTAAGGAACATTGGAGATGAAATCAGATATAAATTTCTTGATTATAAAATGACTTCGCTAAAATACAAATTTCCACATATTTTGTTCATTTTGAAATATGACATTTAAATATTATGATATAATTTATATATAATCATACATATGTTAGTTATCGATAACCTTAAAATTAAATCAAATATTTAATTATATTAAGTATATAAGCTAATTACACTTAATAGTAATAATTTATTATCATTTATTATTTTCACAATTCAAATGTTATGTATGAAACATATAATTGAATGTTAATTAGATAGAGATTTATATAAATTAACCTAATTATCATTTTTTAAAATAAATAAAAATAATATGTTAAGTTGTGAGCAAATTGATTCATGCTAATGAACTCATATGCATTTCTAAGATAGTTATAAATGCATATAACCTAAAATATTGTATCTTAAGCTTCACATTATCCATTTTGATCTTTCATTTTCTTGCAATTTCCTCTCAAACATATTATGAGATGTATTGGATATGTAATTAGTAATTAATATATCTTAAACACATAAAACATACATTAGAACATCCAAGCATTGCTAGTTATCATCAAAATTGATCGATTGAACATGAGGCTCATTAAGCCAACACAAGATAGTTTAGACCTTATTGAGCTTAATAGTTTGATGCCCTTATTTTGGATTGTGAGGTGTATCTTAAGAAGGATTTAGAATTAGATTATTTCTAATGACCGGTTTGCTTCTTCCTATGGTGTGTTGATCAAAGTGGTAGGACCTCACTACAATAATTGGCTTCTATGATCTATTCTAAAAGAGAGGTAGAATTGATGTCTAACAACTCTTTTATGGTGCCCAAAATTTCTTTTATTAGATCTGATGATTCTTACTCTTTCTCAATAGTGATACCATGAAATTTTAGAATGGGGGTATCTCTACCCGAGTTGGAATCCTTAAAGATGTCCATCGGTACTACTATTTTATGATCATTATTGTGATTATCATTTTGAGAGTTGTCTTCTTTTTGGAATTAGGATTCAAATCATTTGAGTCATACTTATCTAGAATGGATAAGACATACTTCAAAATCCTTATTGATCTTATTCTTGGCTCTTGAAGGAACTTTTATGGCCTTTCTCCTTGGTGGGAAACTCAATCATGTAGGTCAAAGTGAAGAAGTGGCTTCTTGCCACCTCACCTCTCAACCGATGGTCATGAGGGTTGGAATTTCTACAGGAAAGAGAACCATATCGGACCTTTGCTTGAATGTTGTTGACTTGAATTATTAACTTGATTTGATTGTTGAATTGGAACCCTCATTGAAAAAGTTTAGGTATGCTAAATGGGGTTCAAATATTGGAGAGATTTTGAATTTTTTTTTGAGGAGAGACTTTGAATTTGATTTAAATTTAGAACCCATATTCAACAAATTTGGGTATGTTGAATGGGGTTCAAATGTTTTGGAGAGGCTCTTAATTGATGCTTTCATTGGCTCACATTTGAATTTGATTTTAAGTTTGAACCCTCATTTAACAAATTTGGGTATGTTAAATGGAGGGTTGATTGACTTTATTTGGATTTGATTTGAATCTTCACTTTAGCAAATTTTTGTATGCTAAATGAGATTCAAGTGCATGTTTGAAAATAATTTTGAAAGCATTTTATTATTGTTTTGATGATGTGTCATGTGTTTGATTTATTGAATTTGATTTGAAAATGGGATCATTACTTATCAAATTTAGGTATGCTAAGTGAAGACCAATGTGTTTGATGTATTTTGATTTGATTTTGAAAAATGAGACCCTTACTTAACAAATTTGGTATGTTAAGTAGGGCTCTCAAGTGTGTTTGATAAGTTTATTTTATTTTGTTTTGAAAGAGGAGAACTTCTAATTAACAAATGTGGTATGTTAAATAAAGTTCAATTTATTTTAATTTTAAAAGGTGGGACTTTTGACAAATTTGGGTATGTCAAATGGAGTTCAAGTGTGTTTGATTTATTTGTGATTTTAAAAAGGGTACTCTACTTAGCAAATGTGGGTATGTTAAGTAGAGTCCAATTAGATTTTGATTTTTTGAAAAGGAATTCTCATTTGACAAATTTTGGGTATGTCAAATGGAATTCAAATGTGTTTAATTTTTAGTGATTTTGAGGGGACTTCCATTTAACAAATTTAGGTATGTTAAATAGAAATCAATTATATTTTTCTTCTTGATATTCAAATTTGGGATATGTGTGTGTGATGTTGCTTTTGAAAAGAGAAATTCCAACTTATATTTGTTAAATGAACTTTCAATTTTATGTCACGATCTTGTTTGAAAATAAAATCTTCATTCAACAATCTTAGTTGAAGGGAGATTATTGTTTTAAAATATGTGATTTTGAAAAGGATTTTAAAATTATTTGATTTTAAATGTTGAAAAGAACCTCCATGCAAATAGTCATGGATATTGTTGCATGAAGTTTGGTTATCTTAAATGTAGATCTTTTATCATGTGAATTTTAATTTGAGAAGTGCTTTTTGAAAGTATATATATTTTTTTGCAAAGGGTTTATTTTCTTAAGTATGAGATGAACCTTGCCTCACCAAGAGAATGGTAAAGAGGTTCTAAATTTTAGTCATCTCTTTAGTTAATTATAATTTTTTTAACCTATTAGAGACTAATAGGGTTTTAAGACCTTCATGGAGTGAGGTCTTAAAACCTAAAGGATGTTAGCTAGCTCAACCTAAGGATGAAGGCTAAGTGCTAATGAAATGAAAGATAGTCTTAAACCCATATAAAATACAAGTCCACTATCAATGTTTGGAGACAATAATTGCCACTAGAGATGGAGAGAGGAACCCTCCCCAGCGGAGTCGCTAGAAAAATATGTGGTGTTCAATTTTGAGATGTGGGACACCACATAGATCTTAGAGGGTACTTATTGAAATGATCATATGATATTAAGGAAAGATGCACTATCTCAAAAGATAGAAATCATCACCCTCTAATGGACCTAATCACTTAATAAGGACTAAGGTATGATGTCTTCAATGTACCAGATCTTTCCCTACTTTACATGGAAAAGTAAAGTAGGTTTATATTAAGCTAGGTTCCATAGTTAATTACATCCTAAGGGATGTGAATCACTTAAGAATACTCTTGATTAAAGTAACAATTAAAGTCTCTAAATATTTCAAGGCTAGACTATCAAAGGATTAGTTGTATTGGAAAATCAAGTGGGAAAACTCAAGGAGAAGACCTATTATCAAAGCTAAATGATATGAGTAGGGAATGCTCTTGCTACAAAGAAACCTAGTGAGCATTTCAACCTATCCTATAATTGGGCTTTATAATTTTGAAATTAAAGAGAAGATCAATTTTGTTGAAGTTGACATTTCATTAGAAAGCTAGGACTTGTAATCCAATAACACAAGATTATGGAGATGCATAAGAGGTGAGGATTTATGCTTGTAGCCCAAAAGAAACAACCACCTCAGATCATAAATCTAGGAGCTTTAGCATAAGCCAAAGCGTGACCTAAATATAAGCAAAAAATGGCATATGGTTTAACTCTATAAGAAAGGATAAACCGCCCGACTGCTAGACTTACAACCACCAAGAGTGGCAGCCAACTAACACCTCCTATGCTTTAAATCCATGAAGTCTAGTCATATTATTTGCAAGATTAGTTAGGATGTTATTTAATTAGAAAGAAACTAAAGTCATTAAACCCACTCCCTAAGAGACTACAGCATGAGTGGTATGACCATAAGACTTAATCTAGTGCAAAATCTTTTCAAATTTTATTTATTTTGAAACTTCATTTTGATAAAGGCTTTGGGATTTTGATGCCTACATGCATAATGAAATAAGGTTGTTGGCTAAATCAACAAGAAAGGTGTGTTTTCCAACACAAGGGATGCCCTCACAAGTCAAGCATTCCCCTATCATGCAAAGATGGAAATCCCCTATTTTTAAGAGTGAAATAATATGATGATGTGTTTGTTTCAACATTTAACATTTTAATTGCTAAATATTTTAATTATTTTGATTTATGTCCTAGGATTTATGTGAGGTTATGAATTATTTAAAACTTTAGTTATGACTTATAGTTAGGTAGAATTTTTTTTTCTATGAGCCTAATCGATTCCAGCCACACATTCAAACATCAAACATATAATGAAACTAAGAAAGCATACCATCTTAATTGCCCACTTTAAACACAACATCAAATAATTTATATAATGCAAAAGAATAATAGGTCAAATTCGTGTAAATAAACCCAAAAAAAGAGTAGTAGAGCTCTACCCTTATACAACCTACATAAAGAATAATTTGCAATTTATAAATGATAAATGCCATGGGGTCTGTCTTCATGTATCATGATTTGATTTGCTACTTCAAAGGCATCACATGGCCTCCTAGGACAAAGCCTTCTAGCCAATGCTCATTATTATCCCCCATAGCACTAATCTAATTCCCAATACAAAATTATATTAAAAATAAAAAGTAAATCTAACTACACCAAGAAGATAGACAAGTGTTAGCTAAACACACATACAACCAAGCAGCTTATACTTAATATTTACTTAGCATCTACATGGTTAACCAAGCCCACTGTCCTAACTTGATTATGCTTAGGGGCTTAAGCAACCACAAAGCGCATTTATATTTATTTTTGAGCATCCTTAAATATAATCCCTAGTAGAAAACATGATTAGGCTAATCACCTACCATCCGATGAAATATACACCCTAACTTATAGTCTAAAATAATACATCACAAAATAAAATATACATCACACCATGCTCCGTCTTAACATAAGGCTAGAAGTAGTGACTTAGTCTAATGTGTGTGTATTAAGGCTTGTGTGGTACATCCTAACTAGGCTTTAGAGTTAAGATTTTCTAAGTGTTGAAAGATTCAACTTAAAGGGTGGTTCCACTTCAAGTGCTTTAATTGATTGCAAGTTTTAATTTGTGTTTTCTTTTGTTTCATATGACCTACACTTAATAACTAAGTGTTGTAAAGAGAAGAAAAGAGGTTTCCCTCTTTCATCCCTACCTTAAACCACTTTCTAAAGCATGTTAATTTGATTTAGTTCTCTATAGTGAATGGCTTATTACACATTTTAGATTAATCCTAAGTTTAGTTCTCTTTTAAATAATTCTATTCAATGTGAAAGGCTTCTTAAGATTAATCTAATTGAAATACTATCACATGACACATGCTAAATCATTCCTTTCCATCACATGTAACTTGCACATGATTAAGTCTTAAGTATACTTACACATTCAATATGTTTTAGCACACTTGAATGATGGATGTGAGTATGTACATTTGAAGCTTTATATTTCCCTCTAATTGAATTATTTTATCATATTAATTTAAGGCTCTATCTAAATTCTTATGCAAAGATAGGGATGAAATTAAATAGGTACTTATCATTATTAACCAGGGAAGTGAGGTAATCAAATGAACTCCTTGGGGCTAGCTAAAGCCTCATATTCTCAGGATGTCTAGACTATATACCATTACATTCAAACCATATGTAAATTTACATGAACATAAGAAAGAGAGCTCCAAATCACATGATCAATTAATTCAATCACTTGAACAATTGCAAATGCATGTATTTTAATAAAAGGAAGGATTACCATTTTATAATTAAATACAAATGTATGT
>JAKCPB010001140.1:0-129787 GCA_021442155.1 Cymbidium sinense | reverse complement strand
ATGAATATGGCTTATTTAGTTTGTCTAGAAGAGTAGGTGTAATAGCTACCTAGTGGATGTGAGTACCACCACCGGGTATAAAGTGGTTGTAATGGCCATTGTGGGACTGTGGTGTGGGGTATGATGATCGAGGTGGTGGTAGAGGTGGATATGGAAGTCCGAGCTGTCTCTCAAACCGAACTCTAAGTGCTTCCCCTCAACTGATGCCACTAACCGGCTTCTTTTCAAAAGCTTTCAGAAGTTTAGGATGACTGGTCTTGGAAAAGTAATTATTTGTCTTCTTGTAGACCACCCTTGTTGATTAATGTCTCAATGGTTTTATAGTAAATCTTTTGGGCATGAACCATGAATATTCTTAAGAAGAATCTCTATGGTATGTTGTTCGGATAGTTGTGGTTCATATTTCATACTCAGGTTTCACCACCTAATAATATAATCAATGAGGGCCTCACTTTTATTGTGCTACAATAAGATAGCCCATAGTCACTCTTTTCTGAGCTCCAGCAAATCTCTTAATAAAAAGTTTCCCCAACTCAGTAAATATCTTTACCAAAATGTTAGGAAGTTCGGCATACCAATCAAATGCAATCCCTGAAAGACTACTGACAAATAAGTGAAAGAGAAGTGCATCACTACCACTAGCATTGAAATAGCTGACTTTAAACTACACTATATGCTACTGAGGGTTCCCACCGTCATAAAAAATCTTGAAAGAAGGTGGCACAAACCTTTTGGGATACTATTAAATTCCTCTCAAGGTCTAACCTTGCAATAGATGAGGTGCCTTGGGCTTGCAACGCTTTCTCACTTGTTGTTCCTTCATTTGTTTGAGGTCTCTCTCCTGCACGGAGGTGTTATTTATGACATTTCAAAATAGGCTACCACTATCTTGATCTACAAGAGGAGTACTCTTGGGGGGTTCTAAGACATGTAGAAGCTCAGGTCACTTAGCCTCCATAGGGCTAGGATGTAATGATAGAGCTTGGTTCTAAAGTTCTAGTACTACTGCTTTCAACCTTCTTCTCCATCCTGTGGATTTGATCATCCTTCTACCTAAGCTGATGGAGGAGCTATTGGGTTGAATGGATGGCATCATCTTCTTCAACCCTAGCACCTTGGAGTATCGGGTCTAGGAGGGAGCTTCAGTATCCCACATGGACTTTGGTTGAATCCTCTAGAATATCAGTCAAAATCTACCTCCCCTTCTCTGAATCTGAATGATCTTTAGCCAGAAGTCATCTCTTCTTAGCAAAGTAGTCCTCTAAAATGTTATCTAGTGAACGATCTCCTACTCTGCCTGGCTAGACCAGAATAAAGACTCACTGACAACCAACTATGGAACTATGCCATTTGAATATATTCAATGGATGTTGACTTCTAACGGGACACCCTCACTAAGAAGATCGACTACCATGGGAACTATACTAGTGTCCCCTCCATCCTCAAGCACCGTATCGGTGGTGACTACTGTAGTTGTGGTTGTGGCATGACCATAGTGACTTTGGGTCGCCACTCCTTCTTCATCGCAACTAAAGTGGGAGGTCGAATGGGAGAGCTCAACCTTACCTCAGTAGGTGGAGTAGATGGAGAGAGATCCTTAGGCTGTAGTCGAATCACCAATGGGGACTTCCTCTCCCCAGATGTATATCTTTGAACCTTGGTAGGAATTATTGAAGGAGCGACCTGGAGTAGTGGATGGGGAATAGAGTTGTGTGATGGAGGAACACTGACTGGCCTTCCGCTGGAGCTATCCTCTGATGGTTGGTGGTGCCGGTACATACTATACTGTCTATGCGATCGGTCCTGGTGGCCCACCAATTAGGAAAATGAATGAGGGTAGAGGCCACTGATTGCCTGATGTACCTTCATGTCTCTCTACTGCCCGCCTAGGTTGCAACCTTGGCCTAGGTGGCCGTCTCTCAATGGATCTGGGAATTGATGCTCCTAGGGATCACAGACTTCAGATCGAATAATGCACTAGGCTTTGAGCATCCATATGCTCTGCCAACCTAGCAAAGAATTGTATTGAGGCTAGCATAGAGTTTCCTCCTCTGCATAGTTGGTACCTCATAGTAAGCTGGTGGTGGAGGAGATGCAACAATCCTCCTAGCATCCTCCTCTCCATTTGAAATGGAGAGGGGGTGAATCTACTTCCACCCAAGAAAGGGGACACCGCTCGAGGAGAACCCTCCTCAGTAATATATGATGTGGCATCTACCTCCCTGGCGCTCTCTTGGTGTGTGATCTTCATGCTTTGCTGGGTGTTGGGTTGGGAGAGCTACATATGTGAAGCTAGAACCTACCTTGAAGGTAGGGGAGAATATCTTAGATGCTAAGATAGCCATCCCCTTTGAGGGGACTGAGGAGAAGCTAATAGCTCACACCAGCTATAGTAGGAACAACAGAAGTAGACTAAACTGGCACTGACACTATGACAGGGACCTCCATAGCCTTCCTCTTTAGAGAGAGAAATTTGGGCTTAGACTTAACATCAAAGTGGAGGAGTGGCTTCTGCCCTCCCACCTCCTCCCTGCTGACAATTATGAGGGTTGTCCCCTCATAGGTAATTCTAACCCCTCGAAGCTATGACCAAAGTAAATGTGGTGGCTCGTGGTGGTGAGATTGGCTTGATCCAAGGCCAAGTCTACACTGGAGGGGAAAGAGTAAACAAACTTGCTAGGAGCCATGGAAACTGTACTGACTAGAAACTGAGCTTAACTGACTGCTTTAATATCTCTGCATGTAAAAATATAACTGAATCAGACTTTGACCTTAATATTTGCCTTTAATCTCAAATTTATTTAAATTCAGAATTTGAACCCACACTCAACAAATTTAAACATGATGGGGTTCATTGATTTGGAAAGATTTAGAATTTTGAAGACAGGCTTTGCCATAAGAAATGGTTAGTTGATTTTGGAACCTTCATCCAATAAATTAGGATATGTTGAATGAGGTTCCTTCATTTGGAGAGTTTTTTGGAGATGATTTTTTTTTGCTAATCCTTTATTGAGATTTTTTTTGGAGCTTTCACTTAGCAAATTTGGGTATGCTAAGAGAGATCCAAGTGCATGTTTGAAAGTATTTTTGAAAATATCTTTATTGTTTGCGATGATTATTTTTCATCTATTTGATTTGTTTTGATTTGACAATGGGATCTTTACTAGTAAATTTAGGTTTGCTAATTGAATCCTAATGTGTCTGATGTATTTTGATTTGATTTTGAAAAATGTGACCCTTACTTAATAAATATGATATGTTAAGTAGGACTCAAGTGTGTTTAATATATTTGGTGAGATTCTTACTTAACAAATGTGGTGTGTTAAGTAAGATCCAAATATTTGAAGTTTTATTTTGATTTGAAAAGTGAAACCCTTAATAAATTTTTATGTTAAGGCTCAAGTGTGTTTGTTGCATTGATTTGAAGATAGGGCTCTTACTTAACAAATGGGGTATGTTGAGTAATGTCTAAAATGTGTTTGATTTTATTCAAAGTGGGATTCTTACCTAACAAATGTGGTTAAGTAAGCATGACTTGGTATTTGTTTTATTTTGAAAGAGGTGAACTCTCATTAAACAAATGTGGTATGTTAAATGAGAGTTCAATTTGATTTTCATGATGATGTTTGATTTTATAAAAAGGAGATTCTCATTTGACAAATTTGGGTATGTCAAATGGAATTCAATTGTGATTAATTTGTTTGTGGTTTGAAAAAGAGAACTCTACTTAGCAAATTTGGGTATGTTAAGCAGAGTCCAATTTGTTTTAATTTTTAAAAAGAGGGGAATTCTCATTTGACAAGTTTGGGTGTGTAAAATGGAATTCAAATGTGCACTAATTTTTTCATAATTTTGATAGAAGACACTCTAATTAGCAAATGTGGGTATGCTAAGATTGATTCAATTTGTTTTGGTTTTTGAAAAAAATGGAACTCCACTTAACAATTTTAGGTATACTAAATGGAGTTCAATTATTTGTGTGTGGTTGCTTTTGAAAATAGAACTCTCATTTGGCAAATTTAGGCATGCCAAATGAGATTCAAAACATATATCTTGACTTTTGTGTGTGATATTACTGAAAAAAGGGGAACTCTAACTTAAACAAATTTGAGTATCTTAAGTGAGGTTCAATTATATGTTGATTTTGATTTTAAAAATGGAACTCCATTTAACAAATTTGGGTATGTTAAATGGAGTTGGTTAATTGATTTTATTTTAACAAATGTTCTTTTTGAAAATCTTTGAAAGGGATTTTGTTGATTGTAAATTTGATTTTAATTTTTTGAAAGAGGACCCTCATTTAGCAAATTTAGGTATGTTAAATGAGGTTGATTGTCTTTTATTTTAATAAGATTTGAAAAATTATATATTTTTGCAAACTTCATGTGGAGTGAATTTAAAATGATTCTATTTAAAAAAAGTGCTTTTGAAAATATTTTTCAAAAGACTTTATTTATTTTAGTTTGAGTTTTAAATGAGGGATAAACCTTACCCCAAGCTAGTGGTAAAGAGGTTCAACAATTTGTATTTTTTTATCTCCTTTAATTAGTTAGTTTATTTTACATATTGGGGGACTCAATAGGGATTTTAAAACCTACATGGAGTGAGGTCCTAAAACCTAAATGATGTTGCTTTTTTCTTAAGGATGAAATAAGCTATGCCAAAAAAATATAATCTTTGGGCTTATATATAATATAAGTCCACTATCGATGCTTGGAGACAATAATGTCTACTAAAGATGGAGAGAGGAATCCTCCTGGAGTTGCTAAAAAAATATGGTGTTATTTTTTTGGAGGTAGACACCATAGATCTTAAGGGCTATGTATTGAAGTGATCGGGTACTACATTAAGGTATGATTCAGTATCTTGAAAGATAAAAATCATCACCCTATAATGGACCTAATCACCTAATAAGGACTCCTAAGGCATGATGGATCTTCGAATGTACTAGAGTTTCCTCTACTTTACTTAGAAAAGTAAAGTAGATTTATATTAATCAATGTTCCTTGAGTTCCTATGGAGGAAAGCCTTCATAGTTAATTACATCATAAAGAATGGGAATTCTTTAGGAATACACTCAATTAAAGTAAAAAATTAAGGTCACCAAAGATTTCAAGGCTAGACTATCAAAGGATTATTTGTATTGGAAAATCTAACAGGATTATTCAAGGAGAAGACTTATTATCAAATAAAAAGAGAATGAGTAGGAAATGCTCATGATACTAGGAAGCCTAGTGAGTATTCCAATTTATCTTTTGGCTTTATATGTTTGAAGTTGAAGAGATTGAATTTATTGAAGTTGACATTTTAAAGCTTGGACTTATAATCCCACAACACAAGATTGTGGAAATGCTAAGAGGTGAGGATTTATGCTAGTAGCCCAAGGAAACAACCTCATCCTAAATCTAGAGCTTTGGCATAAACTAAAGGACCTAAGTCTAAGATAGGTATATGGTTTACCTCCACAAGAGAGGATAAATCACTGACTTGGGCTTACAAACCACTTAGAGTGGTAGCAACCCTCCTATGCTTTAAATTCATAAGTCTTATGAGTTCAAGATAGCTAGGGTAGTTATTATTTTGGAAGAGACTAGAGTCCTTAAACCCACTCCCTAAGAGACTAGAGCGTGAGTGTTATGAGTAATGACTTAATCTACAAATGCAAAATTTTTCAAATTTTGTTTCAATTTTGACACTTCTTTTTGACAAAGGCTTTAGGATTTTGATGCCTATATGCATGATGAAAATAGGTTATGGGCCAAATCATCTAGAAGAATATGTTCTCCACCACAAGGGATTTTGTGATAGGTCAAGCATTCCCCTATCGTGCATGGATGGAGATCCTTCATGTTTAAGAGAGAAAGAATATGCATGCATGTTGACATTCAACCATTCAGCTAAGGGGTTGCTAAATTTTTTAATTATCTTATTTAAAACCTAGTCTTTATGGTGAGGTTATGAGTTATTTTAAAATTAATTATGAGTTATTAATTGGGGTAGATAAATTAATTTTATCCTAAGAGCCTAATCGCATCTAAGCCACACATTAAAGCATCAAACATATAAGAAACTAATAAAAGCATGTTATTTCTAATGCATAATATAAACACAACATCAAACAATTTTATAGACTACACAAAAGAATAAAAGGCGGTGTCGGTTCCACGAACACCAAAAGAGAAAATGGGTAGTTGAGCTACCCTTATGCAATATAAAAGAATAACTACAATTACAAATAGTAAATTCTATGGGGGTCTTCAAGTCTTCATGTCTTCTTCATTTCTTCATATCTTTGCTTCTTTTAATGTGGTAGACTTGGCATCACATGGCACCTAGGACTAAGCCTTCTTACCAATGGTCATTTTAAATCAGCATTTAATCCTAATTTCTAAAGAAAAAATATAATAAAAATAGGAAAAGTAAATCTAACTACACCAAAAAAATAAGTGTTAGCTAAACACACATACAACCCAAGTAGTTATATTTATAATTTGGAATTAGCACCTTGCATATGAGTAACCAAGCCCACCTGTCCTAACTTGGATTATGCATAGGGGCTTAACCAACCTACAAAGAGAGCATTTATATTTATTTTTAAACCACCCCTTAATCATAATCCCTTGCAAAAAATAATGTTAGACTCTCAACAGCCTAACCTCAAACCTACGATCCACATTCCTAACATCCAGTCTAAAAACATTACATCACAAACAAAATAGAACATTAACCATACAATCAACACATCGACCTAACCTAATTCTAGGGTCGGTGACCAAGTATTCTAGTGTGTGAAAAAAGGGCTTGTGTAACAAGACTTTACTAGGCTTCTTTAGTTTAAGTTTAAATTTGGAGTTTGAATTTTTTTTAAAATTTTTTCCTTTTGTGTGCTTTCAATTTAAATGATTTAATTATTTATTTTCCATTTTTATTTCACTTTTATTTTATTAAAATGATATTTAGGTTTTCAAGATTGAAGAGTAGAATGAATTTTGGATGGAATTCACCATATTCTACATCCTAACAAAGAGTTTAACTAAGGTGTTTAAGTATCTTAATTAGCCCATTTAAATTTATGTGATTAATTTGATTTGGTTAATTTGTTTGATTTAATTTAGATTTTAAAATTTGAGTTTACTTAATCTTCATGTATTTTGATTGATTAATTTTGGATTTGATATTTTGATTTAATTTAATTTTGATAATTCAATATCCTTAATATTTAATGAAGTTTAAGTTTGTTTAATTTTATATATGATTGATTAATTTTGGATTAGATGTTTTGATTTAATTAAATTTTGATAATTCAATATCCCTAATATCTAATGCTTTTCTTTTATTTATTTTAATTTCATATGATTATTGTCATGGTTTTAAATTCATGATTTTATTATTTGAGTTTGATTTGGATTGGTGAATGTATTTTAATTTACTAATGATTTATTTAAGTTTAATGTGTTCTTTTATTTGAATTCCAATTAAGGGTTTAACTTATTAAATTTAGCCATCTAGTTTATATAAATGATTATCTCTTTAGATTAATGATTATTCTCTTATCTTAGTTCAATAAGTTTGTTTATTTGGAGTTTATTTTTGCTTAACTTATTTTGATATTGATTGGAATTTGGAGTAATTGGATATTTAATAACTTTAGAGTTTATATTTAGTTTTATGTTTATTTGATTTGATTATGATATTTAGAATATGAATTATACAAGTTTGTTTCTCTTTTTCTTGACTTCAATTGTCTGTCCTTGTGTGATAGTTATATATATATATATATATATATATATATATATATATATATATATGGTTTAAAATGTGATTTGAATTATTTATGATTTCCTCCAAAATTTTATATGAATAACTAATCAAATAAAGCTTAGCCAATTATAATAGTTGAGTTAATTATAATTAAGGATATGTCACCTAACTAAATTTTCTTTTTGATTTTAGAATTAACGTATAATAATTAGTGGTTAAAATGATTTTATATTTGACTTTCATAAATTATGTTCAAACAACTTTTTATATTTGATTATAATATTTATAATACTATTGGTTTAGTTATTTTTTTTCATTTTATACTAAGTTTTACTTAGATTTTATGATAATTTAATTTGCACCTTTTTTTATTTTGTTTGATCACATATTATTTTTGTTTGTCTTTTTAGATCTGATTGAATTTAATAATAAATAAAATAAGGTAGATTAATCATGATCATTCAATCAAAAATTAAATAACCCATGAATTAATCTTGGCTTGATAGGTGGAATCAAATCACTGCCATTCGACCTAATCAAATTATTCATTTTATACACATAAAATAAATAGTTTTGTTTTTGTCTCTAAACTCTCACCAAAAGGAAAAAAGTAAAGTGCATGGGTTCTAAAGGTTGGATCCTAATGACGCTCATTTAACACATCAAACATTAGATCCCTAAGAGGTGGATTTTGAATAAGAGGTTTCATTTAGAAGAAACAAAGCCCTATCGAGATGCTTGTTTAGATTAATACTTCGCCTAGCATTCCTTTTCTTTGCTCATATTGTTCACTTTAAATGTCTTCTCATTGAAGAAGATATTGTTCACTAAATTCAATCAGATAGAGGAGCTTTGCTGGATGTTTTAGGCTTGCCTCCTCACCAAGTATATCCCATAATCACCTGCTTGTTGAGCTTTGTCCTCATGGATGGAATAGTTGGAAGCAAGGGAGGATCCTTACATGCTTGGTTGTGTAGAGAAGAGTAGTTCAAATGGGCCAATGGAGGGAAACCCGGATGGAGAATAGGAGGTAGGAATGTAGGCTAGAATAAGGAAAAGAGGTTCAACATATAAAGAGATTAAAGTTGAAAACATTTTGTATGGAAATGTGAAGAAGATCAAGTTTGTCTAGTAAAGGAAGTGGGTGAGAGAGAGAGGGTAGCATGAACCAAAACCAAAATGAGAGGCCAAAAGAAACAAAAGAAAGAGTTTAAAGAGGACTAGATTTTGTATTGAGTTGGAGCGAATATTTTGTAGGTTATAGTTCCTCAACTGGAATGAAGCTTGCTTAAGGATAAGAGTGTTGGGCATGAGTCTTTGGCTTGGTATGCTTGCACAAGGAGAAGAGAGGGAGGTGTGCGGCTAGCCTTCGATTTGATTGGAGGGAGGAAGAACATAACCAATAAGAGGATGAGATGCTGCTCGCATGCGGATGATATGGAGAGTGAAGATGGATGAACAAAGGGACTCCAATCCCATGTGGCTAGCCATTTAAATGAGACACAAGGATGGCTTCAATAGCTCTTGCATGAAGGAAGATGAGAGAGAGATCATTCCTCTCTTAAAAAAATGGCGAGGATGAGAGGCTTTGTATGCAAGGGAGAAAAAGCTCTGCTTCTCTCTTATTCTCATCTAGTTCATAGGGATGAAAACAGAGGAGGAGATGGTATTTGGCAGCAAAAACTTGGAAAGGAGTCTCGGCCCATTACTATTATTTTTTTTAGTCAAGGATGAGAGAGAGAGAGAGAGAGAGAGAGAGAGATGGCTCACATGCTCCAAGTGTAAAGATAAGATATTTTATTTTATTTTATTTTTTTAAAAGCTAGAGAGCATGTTTTCATTTGAATAGAAAATAAAAAAAATTATTTGAGATTCACATGACATAAAACTAATAAGACTTGATGCTTTTGCAAGCTTTAATAAAAGAGTGATGTCCAAATTTATTATTATTTTATTTTATTTTTTAATGAGATAAATGTGGCGTGAGAATGATAGCATACTTGCTTGATAAATATATGTTTTCTCTTGCTTTCACTTGACTAAGGATGGAATTTTTTTTGTTATTATTATTTTTTTAGACTTATTCTTTAATCTTCATAATTTTTAATAACTTTGATATTATAATTTTTATTTAACTAAAGTTTATAAATTATATATACTATAATTAATGATTATTTAAATTGTATATTTATTATTTATTTAGTAGTTAATTATTTTGATTTAATTTTAATCAAATTTAATTTTATTTCAATTTTAATTATATAATGATAATGTTGATTTTGTTTGTTATCTAATTGATTTTCCTATTTTTATAGTTTGATTAGCTTGCTAATTATATTTTGTTTCAATTTGGCTTAATTGATTCGAATGATCAATTTGGCTCAACTATGGTGTGTTTGGGTTACACTCATGTTCGATTAAGTGTTTAAGATGATTTGGAGTAATTGATCTCACTTGATTTGATGTAGATTTAGATTTAAGCCCATTTTGACAAAAATTGGGCTTAATGGGCCACATTGTACTTATTTGAGTTAAATGATCAAATTTATTAAATTAAACCTAATGGTTGGCTAAATTTTATCTAATTATAAATTTTAAATGATTTTGGATGTTTGATTTGAATTAATTTTCAATTTAATTTGAATTTAGATTTAATAGGATACATTTGGGTCTACTTGGGTTAGGTGGCCAAATCAACCCATTTGGATCTTCATTAAATTTAGATTTGTTTAGTTTTATACTGAAACATGTTCATTTGATGATTTTGAGTCTTTGGAGTGACTCAATTTGATCAAATTTTAATTTATTCACTTTTGACTTATTGGAGCCCATGTGGGTCAACTCTAGGTCAAATGACCTATTTACTATTTTATGTCCCATCATGATTTATTTTTTAGTATGTTTGTGCTTTTGTATTGATTCCATGTTTTTGATTCAATTTAATTTGGTTTAAGTTTGATTTAATTTGATTTTATTTGGACTTAGGTGATTTGGAGCTTATTGGAATATTTTGGGTCAAATGGGTTAGGTTAGGTTTTACCTTAGCTTGATTGATTTGATTGTAGATATTAGTATGGCTTGAAGTGATGATTGAAGGATTAATTAATTTATGAGAAAATAAATTAAGTTAGGTTTGATTTGGATGAGATTTTGCTAAGTCCATGAAATTAGCTTTAAGAGTTTAGATATGGATTTGATTTGATTTGGATTTAGGTTTGGATCATTATTTAAAGTTGAGTTTGAGTTTTAATTTGATAATTTGATTAAAGGGTTGAATTGATCTTTAAGAAAATCAATTGAACTTGGATTGATTTGGATTTGGCTAAGGCTAAGTCCATAAGATAAATCATTGGGCTTAAGAAGGATTTTGATTTTGGATTCGATCAATGGACTTCAATCAATTGATTTGGATTTGAATTTGGATTTTGATATTTGAATTGAATTTGAGGTTTGGTTTGAGAAGGTGAACATAGGTTGGATTTAGGCTATAGAGTAGGTTAGTCTCCTTAATCCCTAAGGCATAGCCTAATCCTATGGTTAACCCTTCTAAGTCTTTAGGCTTAGGTTAAGAGTTCACCTATCTAAGAAGAAGAAGATGAGAACTAACTCCAAAAGTGAGGGTTTAGGGTTTAAGGTTTAGTATTTAGGGTTTAGGTTTAGGGTTGTGTTTTAGATTAGGATTTAGGTTTTGTTTTTTTTTTACAGGAAAAATTGATTCAACATTTCTTCTTTCAATTTCATCAACCAAGTAACACAAAAATTTTTCTAAGACATAAGTGATAACATAGATAAATAATGAGCACGCATAGAGCAAATCAAAACCCTAGATAACTAGAATCATCTCTATAAAGACATAGTTCCTGCAAGAAATCGATCATTCTTCAAATTTTCCAATTCCCATTAAACCACCGCCTGAGTAGGGATCCATCATCATATCCCCGATCTCTCCACCACCACCACGCTTGCAACCACCATCCTCCCCTATAACCACCATTGCTAACCACCACATCCATATCCACGACCTCCATATACCCCACCACCACTTAGATAATCATGCCTCCACCTTGCCACCACTACTAGATCTAAATGAGCCTTGTCATTTAGATATTCCATCATTGGTTTGGCCATTCTGGGGTTTTAGTTATTTTTTTAATTTATTTATTACTTTTTAGGTTTAGGTTTAGTTTAGGTTAGGGTTTAGGTTTAGGTTTTAGGGTTTATGCTTTAGGGTTTGTGGGTGGTTTAGTTTAGTATTTAGGGCTTTAGGGTTTAGTGTTGGCTTTAGGGTTTAGGGAGGTTTAGGCTTTAGTTTAGTTTTGTGGTTGCTTTAGGTTTAGGGATTAGGTTGGCCTGTGGTTTAGGTTTAGGGTTTGGGGGTTGTGGGTTTTATTTTTGTGGTTAGGCTCAGTGGATTTAGGGTCAGGGCTTAAGGGCCCAGGTTAGGGTGAGTTTAGGGCCCAGGTTTAGGGTCAGTTTGTGGGTTAGGTTGGCCCAGGGCCCAGGTCAGGGTCAGTGTTAGATGGTTCTGTTGTGGTCATCAGGTCCAGTAGGAGGGTTGGCTCAGGTTTAGTTTGTGGTTTTGGGCCCAGGTTTAGGATCAGTGTTAGGGTTAAGGTTTGGTTGGGGTTTAGAGAGTTTAGGATTGGGTATGGTTTTGCGCAATGTAGGTTAGGAGGTTTAGTTTATTTTTATTTATTTTTGGTTTAGCTCTATAGTTTTATTTATTTTAGATATTTTATTTTATTTTAGGTACATTTATTTTCTTTAGGTTTAGGTATAGTAATTTATGTTTTATTTTAATTTATCTTTATCATTTTTATTTTATTTATTTATTTATTTTTTATGTTTTATTTTTTTAGGTTTTTATTTTTAGGTTTGGGATTTAGTGTTATAGGGTTTGGGTTTAGATTTTTTGTTTGGGGTTCCATTTTAGTTTAGAGTTTAGGTTTGGGTTTTTTGGTTTAGTTAGGTTTAAGGTTTAGGTTTTGTGTTTAGGTTTTAGGGTTTAGGTTTGTGTTTAAGGTTTGGGGTTTAAGGTTTAGGGTTTAGTGTTTAGAGTTTTTAGGATTTAGGATTTAGGATTTAGGGTTTAGGGATTAGGTTTAGGTTTTTGGTTTACATTTTAGATTAGGGTTTAAGGTTTTTGGTTTTTTTAATAGAGAACAAATTCAGATTCAACACTTCTTAATTTTGATTTCATCATCCAAGTAACACACCAATTTTTCTAAGACACAAGTGACAACATAGATAAGAAATGAGCATGCAGAGAGAAAATAAAAACTATAGATAAATAGAACCGTCTCTACTATAAAAACACAGTTCCATAAGCAGCAGATCGGATTGACTTTTCTTCAGTTTCTCTAATTCCCATCATAGCCACCCTGGCCTCTCCAGTGTCATGATCCACCATCATATCCCCAATATCTCCCTCCACCACCACCATAGTTGCAATAATTATCACTCCTCCCACCGGCATAACCACCATTGCTCCAACCACCACCTCCATATCCACCAACACCCCTAGATCCCCAACCACCACTACAATAATCACCGCCACCTCCTTTGCCTCCACCGCCACATCTAAAATGAGCCTGGTTGACGGTGATGTTCCTAGAGTCAAGGTTACCCATTCTTCCATTTTAGGTTTAGGTTTAGGTTTATTAATTTTGAGGGTTTAGGTATATTTTTAAATTTATTTAGTTACTTTAGGTTTAGGTTTTGGGTTTTAGGTTTAGGGTTTAGGGTTTAAGGTTTAAGGTTTAGGGTTTAAGATTTATGATTTAGGGTTTTAGGGTTTCTGGCTTTAGGATTTAGGTTTAGGGTATTTTAGGGTTTAGGGTTTAGGGTTTAGGTTTTTTTAAAATTAAGTAAACAAGTAGGTTTTGGTTTATTTAGTTTATTTTGTTTATTTCCTCTTTATTTTATTTTATTTTTATTTAGGTTTATTTTTTTTATTATTTAGTTTAATTTATTTATTATAGTTTAAATTTTTTATTCTAGTTTATTTTTTAGGTTTAGGTTTAGGTTTATTTTTTAATTGAGTTTTATTTTATTTTATTTTTTAGGTTTAGCTTTTATTTTTTATTTTTTAGGTTTAGTTTTATGTTTTTTTATTTTTTATTTAGGTTTAGGTTTTAGATTTTCATTTTATTTTAGGTTTTATTTTTTAGTTTAGGTTTAGGGTTTTTAGTTTATTTTATTTTATTTAGTTTAGTTTATTTTATTTGGTTTTATTTTATTTTATTTTAGGTTTACATTTTTCTTTTTATTTTAGGCTTTAGGTTTTATATTTATTTTTTTTAGGTTTTATTTTTTAGGTTTAGGTTTTTATTTAGTTTTTATTTTATATTATTTTTGGTTTATTTTATTTTTATTTTATGTTTAGTTTTTTTTTTATTTATGTTTTGTATTAAGTTTAGTTAACTCTAGTTTAGGTTTAGATTTTATTTATTTTATTTTAGTTTATTATTATTAGTTTTTATTTATTTTAGTTTAGGTTTAATTTTATTTAGTTTAGTATTTTATTTATTTTAGGTATTTTAGAGGTTTAGGTTTGTTTTGTGGAGTTTAGAGGTAGGTTTAGGTAAGGAGTGGTATTATTGGGTAGTTTAGGGGAGGGTTTTGGGTTTAGTCTAGAGTTAGGGTTTAGGGTTGTGGTAGTTTTATGGGTTAAGGTTGGTTTTTATTTTAGTTAGTTAGGGTTTGGGGTTAGTCAGGTTTGGTTTTGTTAAGGTTTGGGTCATTTTTTAGGGAGTTTTATTAGGGTTTTGGGGTTTTTAGGGTTTATCATGGTCAGTTTATTTTAGGGTTAGGGTTTTAGGTTTTTAGGAGGTTTAGGGTAGATTAGTGTTTTAAAATTAAAATAGGTTATTTATTTTATTTTATTTTATTTATTTATTTTATTTTTATTTAGTCATTTTATTTTATTTAGTTTATTTATTTATTTTAGGTTAATTTATTTTAGTTTAGGTTTTTATTTTAGTTTATTTTTAGGTTTAGGTTTAGTTTATGTTTATTTCTAGTTTAGTTTTATTTTATTTTATTTTGGGTTTAGGTTTTATCTTTTTAAAGTTTAGGTTTAGCTTTTTTTATTTTATTTCCTAGGTTTTGGTTTCTATTTTGATTTATTTTTAGGTTTTTCTTACCTTAAGTTTATGTATTTTATTATATTTAGTTTAGGTTTAGTGTATTTGAGGTTTAGTTTAGGTTATATTTATTTTAGTTTAATTTATTTTATTTTAGGATTAGGTTTATTTTATTTTATTTTAGGTTTAGTTTTTATTTAGGTTTTATTTTTTTAGTTTAGTTTAGGTTTTATTTATTTTATTTTGGTTTATATTTTATTTTTATTTTATTTTCTTTTAGGTTTAGGTTTTATTTTATTTTATTATTTTATTTTATTTTTTAGGTTTTATTATTTATTTTAGGGTTTAGGGTTTAGTTTTAGGTAGGGTTTAGGGTTTAGGGTTAGTTTTGCTGGGTTTTTTTAGGGTTTATGAGTTTTAGGTTTGGTTAGTTTTCGAGTTTAGGGTTAAAGGTCTAAGTTTTTTTAAAATTTTTAATTTTTTAATTTTTTTTAAATTAAGTAAACTGGTAGGTTTAGGTTTATTTAGTTTATTTTTTTGTTTATTTTATTTTCTATTTTAATTTAAGTGTAATTTTATTTTTATTTAATTTAGTTAACTTATTTTAGGTTTAATTATTTTAGTTTACATTTATTTTAGTTTATTTTAGTTTAGTTTAGATTTATTTTAGTTTAGTTTTATTTTTATTTTTTATTTTTTTTAGGTTTAGGTTTTATTTTTTTTTTTAGGTTTATGTTTTAATTTTATTATTTTTTTTTTTAGTTTTTTTAATTTTAGGTTTATTTTATTTTACTTTAGTTTTAGTTTATTTTAGTTTATTTTATTTTTTTAGTTTATGTTGCTTTATTTTAAGTTTAGGTTTAGGTTTTATTTATTTTAATTTAGTTTATTTTAGTTTTAGGTTTATTTTATTTTTATTTTGAATTAGATTTCTTTTAGTTTAGGGTTTAGGTTTTATTTTTATTTATTTTAGGTTTATATTTTAGGTTTTATTTTATTTAGTTTTATTTTATTTAATTTTAAGTTTATTTTATTTTTATTTTAGGTTTAGTTTTTATTTTATTTAGGTTTTTTTTTTTAGTTTAGTTTGGGTTTTATTTATTTTATTTTAGTTTAATCTTAATTTTATTTATTTTAATTTTAAGTTTAGGTTTAGATTTATGTTTTGTTTAGGTTTTATTTTATCTTTATTTTATTTTTATATGTTTTAGGTATTTATTTATTTTATTTTAAGGTTTATTTAATGGTAGGTTTTAAGATTTTAGGGTTTAGGGTTTAGGTGGGGTGTGGTAGGGTCAGTAGATTTATGATTTATGGTGTGGGTTGGGGTGAGTGTGGTAGTGGTGGGTGGGCTCAGGTTAAAAGGTAGTTTAGGGTGTGGATTTTATTTTCTTTTTTTTTTATGTTAGGTTTAGGTTTTATTTTATTTTAATTTTTTATTTTAGTTTAGTTATTTATTTTATTTTAATGTTTAGTTAATTGTGGGTAGTTTAGGTTTAGGGTTTAGGGGTCAGGTACATAGAGTTTAGGTAGGGGAGGGAAGGGTTTTTAAATTTTCATGTTTAGGTTTTGGTTTAGGTTTTAATTTAGGTTTTAATTTTATTATTTTATCTTTAGGTTTTCTTCCATTTTAATTTTTTTTATTTAGTTCTTTTGGGGTTCAGGTTTTAGGTTTAGGGTTTAGGGTTTTATTTATTTTAGGGTTTTAGGGTTTGTGGTCAGGGTTTAGGGTTTAAGGTTTGGGTTTAGGTTTATTTTATTTTATTTTAGCTTAGTTTATTTATTTTGGCTTATTTATTTTAGTTTAGGTTTTTATTTTAGTTTATTTTGGTTGCTTATGTTTATGTTTATATTTTAGTTTAGTTTTATTTTAATTTTTTTTTTAGGTTTAAGTTTTATTTTTATTTTAGGATTAGGTTTAGGTTTTATTTTATTTTTAGATTTAGGTTTTAGGTTTCTTTTTAGGTTTTTTAAGTTTTTTTACCTTAAGTTTAGTTTTATTTTTAGTTTATTTTATTTTATTTAGTTTAGGGTTTAGTTTAGTTTATTTTAGGTTTGGGTTTATTTTAGTAGGAGAGTCTCCTTAATCCCTAAGGCATAGCCTAATCTTATGGTTAACCCTTCTAAGTGTTTAGGCTTTGGTTAAGTGTTCACCTAATTACTAGAAGTGTCTTATGACTAAGGAAGCCTTAATGTCTAGATGACTCCTAGGTCTAAGAAGAAGTGGTTGAGAACTCACTCCAAAAGCGAGGTTAACAAAAGGACCACCAATAGTGTGAGTTAACTAACAAGGCACACCACATGTAGAGTTGATAGAGATCAACAACATCCAAAGGATTGCAAGTAGAATCTAAAATGATCTATGCTACGCAAAAGGTAGATAATCATGATCTTAGTAAATGTAACTCCCATGTGGCATAGAGCAAAAAATATTTGGTTGGAATTTCATGATAAGGATATGAAGAAAGATCCACAAAGGATCACACATGTAATGAAGACAGAGAGGTTGAGGGCATAAAAGGAGAAATCTAAAAGATTGAGTATATGAACTTTCCACTAAGAAGTAGGTTGAATCTATTGGGATATGGATTTGAGTTTGATTATGAATAATATGATTAGTTTTATGAGGGATAAGAATCTATAACCCAATTATTTGAATTATGGGTTTAATTTTAATTTGATTTTAATTGTGAGGCATATCCAGGGATATGGTTTGAATTTAGAGATTGAATGTGACCTCCACTAGGGAAGTTGGTTTCTATTTACTGGGATAAGAGTTTGATTGGATTTCTTATGGCTCACCGAGAATGATTTAAATCAAAAGAATCCATAGAGTAAGCCTCTTAAATTTGAGGATTTAGATTTTTTGATTTAGGCTCCACTGTGAGATTAATTTAATTTACCTCCTAAGAGTAAAGTTTGGTTTTTGATATGTAATTTTGATTTGATGATTGGATTTTGAATTTGGTTTGTTGTGGATTTGGGTGCGATGGACCCAAAGGAAGCATGAGCCTGCCTTCTAAATTTACAACTCCAAAGGGTAGTCTACCACAGGGTAGGATCTAAACCTTGCCTTTTGGTGTGCATTGTAAGGAAGAAAGCGTAGACTTACATCTTCCAAAGAGGGAACAAGTTGGGGTGACCTATTGGTGCAACAAATCAAACCCGACCTAAGGCAACTACTAAGTGAATTCTTCCCAAGACTAGTCGATTAATTTAATTAATTTATTTGATGATGATAATTAATTTAATGAGATGGTGGATCGTGTACCATGTGAGGTATGTATTCCTATCTTAGATTTACCTATCCAAAGGGTAGTCTACCGAAGGGAGTATATGACCTAATTGCCTTTGGTGTGAAATGGTTGCACCATGAATAAAGCATGACTTACATCTTCCTAACGGGACCAACTGTGACCTGATTGAAACAACCTATCAGTAACTACTTCAAAGAATGCAAGACTTTATCTTCCAAAGTAAATGATTAATCTTCATTTGATGGATACGGGTATGAATGAGAGAGTGTGGGACTTATTTCCTCAAAGAAGGATTCCTAAGGAAGTTTTGCTAACAGAAGATAGGATGCCTTTCGTAAAGTTGCCACTATGCATGCATTAATCTAATCCACAAGTGAAAATATATTTATTTGTTGTGTGATCAAACCAACCTATGGCTATTTACCTATCTTAGATTTTTTGGACCAAGGGAGAATTGCATGTAAATAGAATCTCTAACCACTGGGGTGATTATTAGGAAAGGGAGACTGTCCAATCCAAAAGTAACCCCAGTAGTGTCTAAATGGGGGTGCAAAGGATGTGAGCTAAGTAGAGTGTCCACAGGGGAAGTGCCACTAGTGGTGTTATCCTGATCCTTGAAGAAAATAATGCCTGCAGGTATTCGGTGTCCAACTCAAAGAGAAAGTGTAGTAGTCTTACATCTTCCAAGAGTGGTGTATCCAATGGGTGGGTCGTTGATGGCATAGCGAACACCAACCAACCTAAGGTGTCCATCGATGTGCAAGAATCAGTCTAGAAAGAAGGAGAGTAGACTTACATCTCCCTAAAGCGTAATTGATTGCCAAGATAGTTTGTCATTGGCTCAAAAAGCAGGACCTAGGGTTACGCCAATGTGCAACGTACTTAGGAAGAAAGCATAAGACTTACATCTTCTAAAGGGACCAACCGGGGTGACCTATTGATGGCACAACTGATCAAACTTGACCTAAGGGGGACTACTAAGTAGGGAGTCACAAAGAAGGACTGGACCCAGACTTGAAGTAGTCAAAAGAAAGGATTGGGACTTACCCTAATCCTCTACTTGACCAAGTTAGTTCACAATGGCTAGTTTAAGAAGGTGTAGAAGACTTACATCCTCTTAAATGAATCCAATGTGAGGGTAGCTTACCGACCACGCAGTAAGGCCTACCATGCTAATAAGGCGCTTGTCAGTGTGCAGCAGTCAAATCATAAAAAGAAGCATAGAAGACCTACATCTTTATGTATAAGGGACCACTGGGTGACGCACTAATAGGGTAACATGCCAGCTTGACTTAAAGCAGCTAATTATTGAGTACCGTAGTGGGCATTATCCCACATCAAAAATGCCCGAGACAAAGGATGTGTATCTGTTTTTGTGTTATGAAAGAATGAATAGGATGCCACTTAGGTTCTCTTACACCTATCCTAAAATTCATCAAAGAATGGATGAAATGGTGCTAGAGAGGCAATGTGACTCCACCAAGAAAGGATGCTTGCTTTTCTTACACCTAATTTAATTGTGCTAGTCAAAATAGGATGCCTCTTGGGTTTCTCTACACTTATGCTAATACCACTAGATAATTGTGTGTAGTTTGTGTTTGATAAGGATAGGGATGCCATTGGGTTATCTTACACCTATCCTAAATGCATTGTGACAGATTTGCATGAAAATGCTTTCAATTTAAAGATATTGAATTAGAAATGGAAATTTCATTGATGATAATTATTTTCAAACATACTTTTATGGGTAATATTTCTTTATGTAGAGCCCATTAATCAGAAGCATCAGACGCTCTCTTTTATGGTTGATGAGTAGATAAGATCCTCATTGATAGGCCTTCTCTATGACAAAAGGGCCTTCCTAAGTGGGTTCAAACTTGCCTCTCATCTTGCGATGGGCAATAATTGGTCTCCTTAGAACTAAAACAAGCTCTTCTACTTGAAAAGCTCTAAGGTGGATCAACTTGTTGTGAGCTTGAATTATTTTGTCTTTATAACTCGAGGTTCCGGCATGCTCGTAAGCGTCTCTCTTCCAAACCTTTGAGCTCTTCTAATCGCAACTTGGCATTCTATTTTGTTGTGGTCTTGCTACCCCAGCTATCCTTAGTGATGGGAGTTGGACTTCTAATGGTAGAATAGCTTTGGACCCATACACTAAGGAGAAAGGAGTAGATTGAGTTAGAGTTCTATAGGTGGTGCGATAAGCCCATAAAGCTTCAACTAACTACTCATGCCATTATCGCTTGTTATCATCGAGTGTCTTCTTGAGTATTTGAATGAGAGTTTTGTTAAAAGCTTCTACTAGACCATTCACTTGTGGGAAATAGATGGTAGAGTATCTCCAATCTTTGTTGTATCTCTAAGGGAATTTGTTGATCTTGGTACTCTTGAATGCGCACATTATCGATATAATTCATTGAGGCACCTCAAACCTATATAATATATGGTTCAAAAATTGGAGCACATGTTGGGCTTTGACCTCTAAGAGGAATCACCTTTGCCCACTTGGAAAGGTAATTAGTAGTAGTAAGGATAAATCAATGACTTTGGAAGAAGGAGGATTGATCAAACCCACAATCTCAACACTTGAATGGCTAAGAGGCCAATGTTGGATGTAGAATGTTGGGTGAAGGACCACTCATTGTCCTAACATTTGTGACAACACTTGGCTACATCCATGCGGTAATCATCGAGCCATTAGTACCCCAGTCTCTTTATCTTAGTCTTCATCTTCGACCATGAGCTCAGATTTGAGTATACCTTGGTCATGGGCTTTTGTCTAAAAACATAACCACTTATAATCAAAGGACCACTGTATAAGGCTCCATTGATGAGAGCAGAAAAGAGCTCTACTTCATCGATGGGCTTGTGACTTCTCTTGAGGTAGTTTCTATTTAGTTAGATAGTCCATTAATTGCTTCCTCTAATCTAGCTCCTCATCCTTTTGGCAATGGAAACCTCCCTTCAAGAGAGAATATCTTGATGAATTTATAATCAAAAAAGATAGGACTTGCCTATTTTGAATTTTTATTGATATAGACTCATCATCCGCATCATGCCAACTCTTGGCAAGCTTTGCTAGTGCATCCACCATGCATTCTCTCCTCAAGGGATCCTATATATGGTAACCTATGGATTTGGACTAACCCATGGTGTACTTGTGATAATGATGGAGCTTAGGCTTAAGAACCTTGTAGGACCCAACAATTTGGTTGATGACCCAGAATCCCCAAAACATTGATGTTCTAGATGCATATGATTACTAACCTGCTCACAATCAAAGCCTCATACTTCATTGTTGGTGCAAAGATTGGATAAATGGTATGAGAATCTCATCACATCATAGTTTGGAGTTAGAAGAACTATTCCTACCCCGACTTTCTTAGAAGAGTAGTGATTCTTCTCCTTTTCGAGAGGAAGTTCAAATCAAAATACATTTCACATTGCTAGTCTCCCCTAAGTTCATGATTTGTTCATCGGGGAGATCATCATTAAGTGAAGAGTCAGGAGGAAGTGGGTGTGCTACTAAGAAGTCCACCAATGCTTGTCCTTTCACTACACAAGGGGTATAAAAGTAATGTCAAACTATGAGAGAATCATGGACCATCATGCCAACCATCTGGGTAGCATTGTCATGAGATACTACAAGTGGATTGACTCTAGATCAACTTCACTTATGAGAAAGCATATAATGACATAGCTTTTGGGATGTAAAGATTAAAGCTAGGCAATGTTTCTCAATGGGTGGATAATTGTCTAGGGATTAGATGGCTAAGATAATAGAGATCTCTTTCCCATCATCATTGTTTAGCGCCAACAAAGTGCCAAAGGAGTCATCTAATGCAGTAGAGGATGTGTGGCTTAGATATAGTGCTAGAACCAAAGCATCTTCGTAGTGCTTGATGTCTTCAGGCATGTCACTTATAATCCCAGTTGAACTTAGTGTCCTTTTTGATAAGTGTTGAAAATGGATGGCACCTTCTTGATAGGTTGGATATGAAGCATCTTAGGTATGCCAATCGCCCTTGAAATGATCAAAGTTGAGTTAGACTTTTAGGTGGTGGCATTTTTAGTATCCCTTTAATCTTCTCTAAATCGATCTCGATTCCCTGGAGTAAGACAATAAATCCAAGGAACTTCTTTGAAGCTACTCCGAATGCACACTTCAGGGGGTTCATTTTGAGGTTAAATTATCTTAACCGTTCAAAAACTACTCTCAAGTCAAAAAGGTGGACTTGTTTTTCTTTACTTTTGACTACAAGATCAGCAACATAACACACGACTTGATGATGAATGAGTTCATTGAAGATTTGAGTCATAGCATTGGTATGTTTTTTTAAGGTTGAAATTCATGACCTTCTAATAATAAATTTTGATCGGGGTTCAAAAAGTAGTATTTTTATCATCTTCATAGGCCATCTTAATTTTGTTGTAGCTATGAGCCATGAAAGAGAAGATTGCATGAGATGAGGTAATGTCCACCATCGCCTGGATTGGTAGTGAAAATTCATTATTTGGACATGCCTTATTTAAGTCCCTAAAGTCAACCCATATGTGAATTTGGCCTTCTTCTTCTGACAACGCCAAACAAGTGTATTTTTCTTTTAAGATGACACTAGAATCGTTTCTTAACTTCAAAATGACCTAATGTCTAATCACATGCGTCTAGGAGCTTGCTTGATAAGGTTAGTGCTAAGCTTGATCGCTAGTTTGATCGCTACATCAAGAGATAAACTAGTCATCTTCTTCATAACTCCATAAGAAGTCCTTAAACTCATTCAATAGCTTAACTAAGTCATTGGTTCTATTTGGTTCAATAAGGAACTTATGTATGGGCATAGATCTTCTTTAATCAAAGTTAATTTCAATTCATCAATGGTTGATTTGATTTCTTCTTCAAACTCTGGTGGTCTATCCTTGACTTGGAAATCATCCGAAGTTTTAAGCACTCCTCCTCATAAGTGTTAGTGTTATTTGAAAAGAACATATCGATTCCAAATGATTGGTGATGACTAGGTAGTAATTTTAATCATTGATTGGACCCAATCATCAATCCTAGTCCTTATCTTGGTTGAGAATGTGGCATTTGTTATCATAATCTCTTGAATTAATATTTAGATGTATGTGGGATTAATCCCTTCTTTCTAAATTAAGAACATAAGGTGAGTACCAATCAAAATGCAATTATATTAAATCTTAAATTATCATCCTCAAGTTATACATCAACTTATTGACTTGTGGATGATGCTCCCTAAAGAATCTAAGTCTTCACATCTGGATGACTTAGGGGATTCCTTAATTATCAAACCCTCAACTTTTTGTGAGAGTCCTATGGAGGGGCTATCTGCTCATTGGAACCAATGACTTGTTTACCCTTATCCTAAACTAGGAGTAGAACTTTACCACTACATAGGTTAACTTTAGAGACTTTATATGGTAGGTTGGCAAAAAGTTCTACCCCAGTATACCTACACTTCTCATGGGATGCTCAGTTGGTTGACTCCAAGTCAATCTCAATGGGTGAACCCAATTGCTTTTAGAAAAGGAAAGTCATGATTCGGATTAGAAGAAAGGATCAAAATTATTAGAGCTATAATAATTTTTTAGACTTGGAGAGCTTTCAATAAGAATAAAATAAAGAGCATCATAAATGGACAAGATGTAAGTGGAATCTATTTTATTCATTGATTTCTTTTTAGGTGGAGGTATATAATATAATAAATTAAAGTAAGTGGGGTAAAGGTTTTAGTGCCCTTGTCAGCTGATACGACACTCTTGTCAAAAGAAGAAATGGATGAAAATGAATGGTGGAGGGAATACTAGACTCGATTACACCAATGAACTATAGGAAAGTGTGGATTATTTGGCTCCCACTTTTCTCAAGTTTTCTTTGTCAACCGAAACCTTCCTTGATGTTGGAGGTTTTAAGCATCTACAAGGAGAGTTTCTTGACCTTAGAAATAATCTTTTTTAGGTGAGATAAGAAATATCCCAACATTATTTTGTCTTCTCCTAGTGGTGGATTGGAGTTCCACTACTGGGTATACCAGGGAGGTGGTTGTAATGGCCATTGAAGTGGTGGCCAGATGATGACCAGGTGGTAGAGGTGAGGGAGGTATGATGACCGGTTTGTAATTTTATTGAGTCTTGGTTTGTTGATTAACTTCTCAAAGGTTTTGATAGTAAATCCTTTGAGCATAAAAGCATGAAATGAATATTCTTAAGAAGAGTCTCTTGTTTTGGATAGCTATGATATATACTCATACTCTCCACTTGAGAATATAACTCATTTGGCTATTGTGCTACAATGAGATAGCCCATAATCACCGTTTATTGAGCTCCAACAAATCTCTTAATGAAAAGTTGTCCCAACTCAGCAAATATCTTTATCGAACCATTGGTAGTCAATAATTCAAATAGAAGTGCATTTCTACCATGGGCATTGCAATAGCTAGCTCTAAAGTACGCTATATGCTACCGAGGGTTCCCACTGCCATCAAAAATCTTGGAAGAAGGTAGCACAAAACTTTTGGGATATTGAGCTATAATAAATTCCTCTAGGTCGGGTCTACCCTTTGGAATGAATGAGGTACCTCGGGCTTGCGCCAATGCTTCTCTCACTTTCTGTTCCACTATTTGTTTGAGGCCTCTCTCCTACATGAAGGTATTATCTATGACATTTTTATGCAGGCTACCATTGTCCTGATCTACAAGAGAGGTACTCTTGGGGCTTCTAAGACATGTAGAAGCTTAGATTGCTCAGCCTCCATAAGGCTAGGATGTAATGCTGGAGCTTCATTCTCAAATGCTAGTATTTCCACTAACAAATCCTCAACCTTCTTCTCCATCCTGTGGATTTAATCATCCTTTTGCCTAAGCTACTGGAGGAGGTGTTGGGTTGAAGGTATCATCTTCTTCAACCACAACACCTTCTTGGATTTGATGGTCTCAGTGGAGGGAGCTTCGAGTATCTACCATGTGGACTTTGGTTGAATCCTCTAGAAGATCATCCTTATTGGGGTCAAAAGCTACCTTCCCCTCCTCTAAATCTAATGATCTTTACCTAGAATTCATCTCTTCTTAGCAAAGTAGTCCTCTAAGATGTCATCTATTGAAAAATCTCCTACTTTGTCTGGCTAAATAAAGACTCGCTAATGGCCAACTGTGCAACTATGCTCATATGAATCTATGCAATGCATGTTTCCTACTAACGAGACACCCTCACTAAGAGGATCAACTACCATGGGAACTATACTGATGTCCCCTCCCTCCTTGCTATGTCACCTTTGGTGGTCACTGGGCTCGTGGTTATGGTGGTGGCATGACCACGATGGCTTTCTTCTGCCACTCCTTCACCACAACTGAAGTGGAAGGTCGAATGGGAGAGCTCACCTCAGGGGATGGAGTGGGATCTTTAGGGATCACCAATGGGGACTTCCTCTCCCGGATGTAGATCTCAACCTTGGTAGGAAGAAGGAAGGACTGGACTAGTGGATGGGGAATGCGGTGATGGAGGTAACATTGCCGCCTTTGTTAGAGTTATCCTTTGATGGCTGGTGGTGTCGGTGAGTACTATACCATCTATGCGATGGTGGCCCGATGATCAAGGAAGTCAACAAGGGAAGAGGCCACCGACTACCTAGCATACCTCTATCTCTTCCTACTGCCCGCCAAGGCTGCAACTTTGTCCTTGGTGGCCCTCTCTCAATGATATGAGAACTGATGCTCGGGATCTGCACTGATTGAATAATGCACCGTAATCAGTGTCCAGCTCGCCAACCCGGTGAAGAACTATTGAGGCTAGCAGAGTTTCTTCCTCCCTAGTTGGTACCTCATAGTAAGTCGGGTGGTGGAGGAGATGTAGCAATCCTTCTTGCATCCTCCTCTCCATCTAAATCAGATAATGGGTGGAATCTACTACCACCCAAGAAAGGGGAGACTGGTTGAGGAGAACCCTCCTCAGCAATATATGATGCGGTGTCAACCTCCCTAGCTGCTCTCTCTTGGTGCCGCTTGATCTTCCTACTTTTTTGTGATGTTGTGGGAGAGCAGTATGATGCGGGAGCTGGAAGCTTCCTCAAAGGTAGGAGAGAATATCTCATATGCTAAGATAGTCTTCCCCTTTGAGGGGACCAAGGAGGAGGTAATAGCTGCTTGGAGTAGGAGAATAGAAGTAGACAACTAGCATTGGCAGTGGGACCCCCATGGCCTTCTTCCTCAAAGAGGGAAACTCAGGGGTCGGACTTAACATCAAAGCGAAGGAGTGGCTTTTGCCCTACCACCTCCCGCCGACAAGGCTACCCTTCAAATGTAATTCTAACCCCCTCAAAGCTGCGGCCAAAGTAAATCAGGTGGGTGGCCTCAATCGTGGTGAGATTGGCCTGATCGTAAGCCAAGTCTACACCAGAGGGGAAAGTGAAAACAAACTTGCTAGGAGCCATGGCAACTGTACTGACTGAAGATTGAGCTTAATTGACTACTCTGATATCTATACATGTGAAATTATAACCGAGTCATACTTTGACCTTAATATTTGCCTTTAATCATAAATTTCTAATTTGAATGATTTTGAACCCACACTCAACAAATTTAAGTATGTTAAGGGTTTCATTGAATTGGAGAGATTTATAATTTTGAAGAGAGGCTTTGCCATAAGAATTGGTTTGTTGATTTTGGAACCTTCATCCAATAAATTAGGATATGTTGAATGAGGGTCCTCCATTTGGAGAGATTTCTAGAGATGATTTTATTTTGCTAATCCTTTATTTTGAGATTTTAATTTTGGAGCATTCACTTAACAAATTTGGGTATGCTAAGAGAGATCCAAGTACATGTTTGAAAACATTTTTGAACATATCTTTGTTGTTTATGATGATTGTTTGTCATGTATTTGATTTGTTTTTATTTGACAATGGGATCTTTACTTAACAAATTTAGGTATCCTAAGTGAATCCCAATGTGTTTGATGTATTTTGATTTGATTTTGAAAAATGAGACCCTTACTTAACAAATTTGGTATGTTAGTTAGGACTCAAGTGTGTTTAATATATTTGAAAGTGAGATTCTTACCTAATAAATGTGGTATGTTAAGTAAGATCCAAAATATTTGATGTTTTGTTTTGATTTGAAAAGTGAAATCCTTACTTAACAACTTATTATGTTAAGTAGGGCTCAAGTGTGTTTGTTGCTTTGATTTGAAGATAGGGCTCTTACTTAATAAATGTGGTATGTTAAGTAAGGTCCAAAAATGTGTTTGATTTTAATTCGAAAGTGGGATTCTTACCTAACAAATGTGGTATGTTAAGTAAGTATGACTTGGTATTTGTTTCATTTGAAAGAGGTGAACTCTCATTTAACAAATGTGGTATGTCAAATGGAGTTCAATTTGATTTTCATGATGTTTTTGATTTTATAAAATGGAGATTCTCATTTGACAAATTTGGGTATGTCAAATGGATGTCAATTGTGTTTAATTTGTTTTGATTTGAAAAGAGAACTCTACTTAGAAAATGTGGGTATGAATGAGATTCAAAATATATATCTTGACTTTGTGTGTGATATTACTTTAAAAAGGGGAACTCTAACAAATTTGAGTATGTTAAGTGAGGTTCAATTATATGTTTATTTTGATTTTAAAAATGGAACTCCATTTAACAAATTTGGGTATTTTAAATGGAATTGGTTAATTGATTTTATTTTAAGAAATGTGCTTTTTAAAAATCTTTGAAAGGGGTTTTGCTGATTGTAAATTTGATTTTGATTTTTTGAAAGAGGACCCTCATTTAACAAATTTAGGTATGATAAATGAGGTTTGATTGTCTTTTAGTTTAAAGAGATCTGAAAAATTTTATATTTTTGAAAACTTTAGGTGGAGTGAATTTAAAAATGATTATGTAGAGAGGAATCCTCCATAGCGGAATCACCAGAAAAATCTGTGGTGTTTATTTTTAGAGGTAGGACACGACATAGATCTTAGGGGTTATTTATTGAAGTGATAGGGTATTATATAAAGGTATGATTCACAATCTTGAAAGATATAAATCATCACCCTATAATGGACCTAATCGCCTAATAAGGACTCCTAAAGTATGATGGGTCTTGAGATCTTTCCTCCACTTTACATGGAAAAGTAAAGTAGGGTTTATATTAAGCTAGGTTCATTAAGTTCCCTATGGAGGCAAGCCTCTATAGTTAATTACATTATAAGAAATGGAAATTCCTTAGGAATACTCTTGATTAAAGTAGAAATTAAGGTCTCCAAATATTTCAAGGCTAGACTATGAAAGGATTATTTGTATTGGAAAATCTAATGGGATTATTCAAGGAGAGGACTTGTTATTGAAGACAAAGAGAATGAGTAAGAAATGCTCATGATACTAGCAAGCCTAGTGAGTATTCCAATCTATCCTATGGTTGGGCTTTATATGTTTGAAGTTGAAGAGATTGAATTTATTGAAGTTGACATTTTATTAGAAAGCTAGGACTTATAATCCAACAATATAAGATTATGGAAATGCCTAAGAGGTTAGGATTTATGCTAGTAGCCTAAGAAAATAGCTACCTCGGATCCAAATCTAAGGAGATTTGGCAAAAGATAAAGCTTGACATAAGTCTAAGCGATGATGGGTTTATGATTTACCTCCACAAGAGAGGATAAACCACCTAACTGGTGGGCTTACAATTGCTTAGAGTGGTAACCAGCTAACTCCTCATATACTTTAAATTCATGTAGGCAAGTCTTATGAGTTGCAAGATAGCTAGAATAGTTATTATTTAGAAAAAGACTAGAGCCCTTAAACCTACTCCCTAAGAGACTAAAGCATGAGTGGTATGAGTAATGACTTAATTTACAAATGCAAAATATTTTTAAATTTTATTTCAATTGACACTTCTTTTGACAAAGGCTTTAGGATTTTAATGCCTATATGCACAATGAAAATATGTTATGGGCTAAATAGAAGAAGGTGTTCTCAAGCACAAGGGATGCTTTCATAGGTCAAGCATTCCCCTATCGTACAAGGATGGAGTTCCTTCATGTTCAAGAGAGAAATAATATGCATGCATGTTGTGCCATACAGCTAAGGGGTTGCTAAATCTTTTAATTATCTTATTTAAAATCAAAGTTGTATGGTGAGGTTATGAGTTATTTTAAATTTTAATTGTGATTTATTAATTGGGGTAGAGAAATTAATTTTATCTTAAGAGCCTAATCGCATCCAGGCCACACATTAAAGCATCAAACATATAAGAAACTAAGAAAACATGTTGTTTCTAATGCACAATCTAAACACAAAATCAAACAATTTTATAGACTACCATAAAAGAATAAAAGGCTAGTGCGATCGACTTTCACCGTACAGCCCGAAAAGAGAAATTGGGTAGCTGAGCTCTACCCTTATACAACTCGGTATATAAAAGAATAATTATAGTTACAAATAATAAAAGCTTTGGGGGGGTCTTCAAGTCTTCATTATTCATGTCTCCTTCATTTCTTTATATATTTTCTTCTTTTGATGTGGTAGACTTCAAGGCATCACATGGCACCCTAGGACTAAGCCTTCTAGCCAATGCTCATCCTAAACCCCCATAGTACTAATCCTAATTCCTAATGCAAAATTACATTAAAAATATGAAAAGTAAATCTAACTACACCTGCAAAATAAGTGTTAGCTAAACACACATATAGCCTAAGTAGTTATATTTATAATTTGGACTTAGACATGTAACAAGCCCACCTATCCTAACTTGGATTATGCTTAAGGATTAAGCAAACAAAGAGAGCATTTATATTTATTTTAAGCGCCTTAAGCAAAATCCCTTGCAAAAAATAAAGGTAGACTATCAACAACCTAACATCCAGCCTATGATACACATTCCTAACATCCAGTCTAAAACATTATATCATAGAACAAAACACAACATCATCCATACAATCAACAGATCGACCTAACAAAATTCTAGGGTCGTTGAAGAATTTACCACGCTTCTTTAGTTTAAGTTTCAATTTGGTGTTTGAATTTGTTTAGAATTTTCCTTTGGGTGGTTTCAATTTAAATGATTTAATGTTTTATTTTCCATTTTATTTCACTTTTATTTGGTTAAAGTGATATTTAGGTTTTCAAGAATGAAGAGTAGAATGAATTCTATTTTTGGATGGAACTCACCATATTCTACATCCTAACTCCTAATAAGTCTATCTAATGTCTTTAAGTATCTTAATTAGCCCATTTGAATTTATGTGATTGATTTGATTTGATTAATGTTTGTTTGATTTAATTTAGATTTTTAAAATTTAAGTTTTCTTAATCTTCGTGTATTTTGATTGATTAATTTTGGATTAGATATTTTGATTTAATTAAATTTTGATAATTCAATATCCTTAATATCTAATGAAGTTTAAGTTTGTTTAATTTCATATATTCTGATTGATTAATTTTGGATTAGATGTTTTGATTTAATTAAATTTTGATAAGGTATGCTTAATATCTAATGCTTTTTTGTTTTAATTTCATATGATTATTGTCATTTTGATGTTTGTTTAAATTAATTGATTTCTATTATTTTATTTGAGTTTGAGTTAGATTGGTGAATGTATATTTTTTTTATGATTTATTTAAAGTGTGTTCTTTTATTTGAATTCCAATTTTAACTTATTAAATTTAGCTATTTAGTTTATATAAATGATTATCTCTTTAGCTTAATGATTATTCTCTTATCTTAGTTCAATAAGTTTTTATTTGGATTTTATCTTTGTTTAACTTATTTTGATATTGATTAGAATTTGGAGTAATTGGATATGAATAACTTTAGAGTTTATATTTAATTTTATGTTCATTTGATTTGATATATATATATATATATATATATATAATATATACAAGTTATATATCTTTTTTTCTTTGAATTCTAAAATATATATAATAACTAATCAATAAAGCTTAGCCAATTGTAATAGTTGAGTTAATTATCAAGGATATGTCACATAACTAAATTTTCTTTTTGATTTTAGAATCAACATATGACAATTAGAGATTAAATTGATTTTATAATTGACTTTCAAAAATTATGTTCAAACAAATTTTTATATTCGATTATAATATTTATAATACTATTGGTTTAGTTAATTTTTTTTCTCTTTTTATACTAAGTTTTACTTAGATTTTATGATAATTTAATTTGCACCCTTTTTTATTTTGTTTGATCACATATTATTTCTTTTTTTTTGTTTTGATTGGAATTCTAAAGATTGATTAACTCCTTTTATTAGATCTGATTGAATTTAATAATAAGTAAAATGTGGATTAATGATCATCATCAAATCAAATGACCCAGAGTTAATCATGGTTTGATAGGTGGAATCAAATCACTACATTATTCGACCTAATCAAAACTATTAATTTCAAATACATAAAATAAATAATTTTGCTCTTGTGTCTAAACTCTTTCCAAAAGGATTAAAAAAACGTTCTAAAGGTTGGATCCTAATGCCGCATTCAACACATCAAACATAAGATCCCTAAGGCTTTCTAAGCGTTTAAGAATTATACCTAAGAGCTAATGTCCGGTGGATTCTAATTAATAGGTGCTTCATTTAGAAGAAATGAAGCCCTATTGAGATGCTTGTTGTTGGATCAATACTTCACTAGCATTCCTTTTCTTAGCTCATATGGTTCACTTTAAATGCTTCCTCATCAATTGAAGATAATTTGAATTGGTCAATTTGAATAGCTTACGTAAGACATGAGGGAGATTTGTCAGATTTTTCTAGGCTTGCCTCCTCACCAAGTATCCCATAAGCTCACTTACGATCACAGCTTGTTAGAGCTTCATCATTCCCATGGACAAAAAAAAAGAAGCAAGCGAGGATCCTTACATGCTTGGGTTGTGTAGAGAATAGTAGTTCAAATGTAGGCCAATAAAGGAAAACTTGGATGGAGAATAGGAGGTAGTGGAATGCAGGCTCGAACAAGGAAAAGATGTTCAACATATAAGGAGATTAAAGTTGTAGAATTTTGTAAGGAAATGTGGAGAAGATCAAGTGTTGGCTATCTAGAGATGAAGAGAGAGAGAGAGAGAGGCTCAATGTTGTACCATGATACTATTGAACCAAAAATGAGAGGGACGAGAAGAATGCCTACAGCCATAAAGAGTTTAAAGTGGACTAGATTTTGCATTGAGTGGAGAATATTCTCACAAAGTTATAGTGCCTCGACTTGTGGGCTCTGGGATGAAGCTTGTTTATGGATAAGAGTTTTGGGCATGAGTCTCAGTATGCTCTCACAAGGAAAAGAGAGGGAGGTGGCTAGCATTTGATCGAGGGAGGAAGAATCAAACTAGTAAGAGGATGAGATGCTACTTGCATGTAGTTGATATGGAGAGTGAAGACATACATATAAAGGGACTCGAATCCCATGTGGCTAGCATTTGATCAGATGAAATGAGACGCAAGGATGGCTTTGACTACTCTTTCATGAGGGAAGATGAGAGAGAGGTCGGGCTTCTCTTAAAAAAAATGCTGAGGACGAGAGGTTTGTACGCAAGAGGGAAAAGCTCGCTTTCTCTCTTGTTCCATCAGTTCATGGGGAAAAATAGAGGAGGAGATGGTATTTAAACAAACATGGAAAGGAGTCTCACCGTGGTTATTTTTTTTAGTCAAGGATGGGAGGCTTTGTATGGAGAGAGAGAGAGAGAGAGAGAGAGAGAGAGAGAGAGAGAGAGAGAGAGAGAGAGAGAGAGACATAAAGATGGCTAATGCTGATGGTAAGATAAGATATTTTATTTTATTTTATTTTTTAAAGGGAGTAGAATTTCATTTGAATAGAAAAAAAAAAATTTATTAGAGATTCACATGAAATAAAAAAAGACTTCATGCTTTGCTAGCTTTAATAAAAGAGTGATGTCCAAATTTATTATTATTTTATTTTATTTTTTAACCAGATAAATGTGCATGAGAATGATAGCATATATGATATATATATATATATATATATATATATATATATATATATATATATATATATATATGTTCTCTTTGTTCACATATGAGGATGGTATTTTTTTGTTATAATTATTTTTAGACTTATTCTTTTTTATTTATAAATCTTAACAATATTTAATAATTTTGATATTGTAGTTTTAATTTAAATGAAGTTTATAAATTATATATACTATAATTAATGATTATTCAAATTGTATATTTATTATTTATTTATTAGTTAATTATTTTGATATAATTTTAGTTAAATTTATATTTGATGTTCAAATTTAATTATATTTCTATTTTAATTATGCAATGATATAGTTGATTATTATTATTTTTTGTTTAGGTATATGATTTATTTTTAATTTTTATAGTTTGATTAGCTTGCTAATTATATTTTATTTTAGTTGGGCTGAATTGATTCAAATGATCATTTTGATTCAATTATGGTGTGGTTGGGTTACACTCATGTTTGATTAAGTGTTTAAGATGATTTGGAGTTATTGATCTCACTTGATTTGATGTAGATTTAGATTTAAGCCCATTTTGATAAAAATTAGGCTTAATGGGCCACATTGGACTTATTGAGTTAAATGATCAAATTTATTAAATTAAACCCAATGGTTGCTAAATTTTATCTAATTATAAATTTTAAATGATTTTGGTTGTTTGATTTAAATTAATTTTCAATTTAATTTGAATTTAGATTTAATAGGACCCATTTGGGTCTACTTTAGGTGGCCAAATCAACCCATTTGGATCTTCATTAAATTTAGATTTGTTTAGTTTTATTCTCAAATATGTTCATTTGATGATTTTGTGTCTTGAGTGACTCAATTTGATCAAATTTTAATTTGTTAACTTTGACTTAGTGGAGCCCACGTGGTCAACTATAGGTCAAATGACCTATTTGTTTTTTTTTTTTCCCATCATGATTTATTTTTTAGTGTTTGTTTATGCATTATTTTCATGTTTTGATTCAATTTAATTTTTTAATTTTGATTTAATTTATTTTATTTGGACTTAGGTGATTTGGAGCTTATTTGAATATTTTGGGTCAAATGGGTTAGATTAGGTTTTACCTAGGCTTGATTGATTTGATTGTAGATTTTGGTATGGCTTGAAGTGATGATTTAAGGATTAATTAATTTATGAGAAAATCAATTGAGGGTTTGATTGGATGAGATTTGGCTAAGTCCATGAAATTGCATTAAGGGTTTGTTTGGATTTGATTTGATTTGGATTTAGGTTTTGATTATGATTTGAAGTTGAGTTTGAGTTTGAATTTGATAAATTGATTGAAGGGTTGAGTTGATCTTTGAGAAAATCAATTGAATTTGGATTGATTTGGATTTGGCTAAGGCTAAGTCCATAAGATAAATCATAGGGTTTAGGAAGGATTTTGATTTTAGATTCGATAATGGGCTTCAATCAATTGATTTGGATTTTGATATTTGTATTGAATTTGAGATTTTGTTTGAGAAGGTGAACATAGGTCAAATTTAGACTATAGAGTAGGTGAGTCTCCTTAATCCCAATGGAATAGCCTAATCCTATGGTTAACCTTTCTTAGTCTTTAAGCTTTAAGTGTTCACCTAATTGCTAGAAGTGATAAGGAAGTTTTAGCATTTAGAAGACTCCTGGTCAAAGAAGAAGAACTCACTCCAAAAGTGAGGTCAATAATTTTAGGGTTTAGGGTTTTAGGTTCTAGGGTTCAGTTTAAGACTATGGTTTAGGGTTTTGATTTTTCTTTAATAGAGAACAAATTGATTCAACATTTCTTCTTTTAATTTCTTCAACCAAGTAACACACCAATTTATCTAAGACACAAAGAGACAAAAAAAAATGAGCACACATAGAGTAAATCAAAACCTTAGATAACTAAAATTGTCTCTACAGAAAGACATAGTTCCATAAGTGGTGATCGACCCATTCTTCAATTTCTCCGCTCCCATCGAATCAGCCTCTCAAGTAGCAAGATCCACCATCATATCCTCGATCTCTCCCTCCACCACCACCACAACTGTAACCTCCATCGCTCCTCCCACTTCCATAACCACCACTGCTCCGACCACCATGTCTATATCCACTAGCACCTCTAGATCGCCCACCACCATACTAATAATCACCTTTTCTTACACCAGCATCGCCAGATCTAGACTGAGCATGGTTGACGGTGATGTTCCTACCGTCAGGGTTTTGACCATTCTTAGAGTTTAGGTTTAGGTTTAGGTTTGTTAGGTTTTAGGGTTTAGGTTTATTTTTTAATTTATTTAGTTACTTTGGTTGGTTTAGGGTTTTGGGTTTTAGGTTTGGGGTTATTTTGTGGTATAGGGTTTTAGGGTTTATGTTTAGGTTTAGGGTTTAGGGTTTAGAGTTATTTAGGTTTAGTTTAAGGGAGTGGTTTAGGGAGGTTTAGTGGTTTAGGTTTAGTGGGTGTGGTGTGGTAGGAGGTTTAGGTGGGTTTAGGTTTAGGAGTTATTTTATGGTTTAATGTT
The DNA here is from genome assembly GCA_021442155.1 of Cymbidium sinense. Taxonomy (NCBI): domain Eukaryota; kingdom Viridiplantae; phylum Streptophyta; class Magnoliopsida; order Asparagales; family Orchidaceae; genus Cymbidium; species Cymbidium sinense. The sequence goes on along the minus strand of JAKCPB010001140.1, from coordinate 94,206 downwards.
TTGGGGTTTAGGGAGTTTATGATTTAGGTTGGTAGGGAGTTTAAAGGTTTATATAGGGTGGGGTGGTTCAATTTTAGGAGTTTAGAGGTTAGGTTTTAGTTTAGGTGGGGTGGAGGGGTAGGGTTTAGAGTTTAGGGTTTATTAAGGATTAATGGTTTAGATTTAGAGTTTAGTTTAAGTTTACTTTTAAGTTTATTTTTTGCTTTAGATTTTATAAGTTTTATTTTATTTTATTTTATTTTGATTTATTTTATTTTATTTTAGGTTTAGGTTTAGACTTAGGTTTAAGTTTAGGTTTTAGTTTATAATTTTATTTTATTTTATCTTTTTATTTCATTTTGGTTTATGTATATTTATTTATTTTACTTTTAAGTTTTATTTAGTTTAGGTTTAGATTTTTTGCTATTTTAGAGTTTAGGGTTTAGAGTTTGGGGTTTAGGGTTTAAGGTTTAGGGTATTGGCTTTAGGGTAAAGGGTTTTTGGTCTAGGGTTTAGGGTTTAGGGTTTACAATTTAGAGTATACAATTTAGGGTTTAAGGTTTGTGGTTTTTTTGGGTTTAGGTTTAGGGTTTAGGTTTTAGTTTAGAGTTTAGTGTTTTAGTTTTTTAAAATAGAGAACGAATTCATATATCCAACATTTCTTATTTTTTGATTTCAACAACCAAGTAATGCACTAAGTTTTCTTAGACACAAATGACAACATAGATAAAAAAATGAGCACATGAGTAAATCAAAACCATAGATAACTGAATTGTCTCTACTATAATGACACAATTCCATACAGGAGATCTATCATTATTTTATTTTATTTTTAGGTTTATTTTATTTTATTTAAAGTTTAGTTTTATTTTATTTAGGTTTTTTATTTTAGGCTTATTTTAATTTTAGTTAACATTTTATTTATTTTATTTTAGTTTAGTTTTTATTTATTTTATTTTTAGGTTTGGGATTTAGTTTAGGTTTTTATTTTATTTTATTTTTTATTTTATTTAGGTTTAGGTTTTTTTATTTATTTTATTTTAAGGTTTTATTTAGTTGACATTTAGGTTTAGTTTATGTATTTAGGTTTAGGGTTGGATTATATGTTTTAGGGTTTAGGGTTTAGGGTATAGGTAGCATTATAGGTTTAGGGTTTAGGGTTTAAGGTTTAGGGTTAGGATTTGATGTGGGGAGGGAAGTTTAAGTTTTAGTTTAGGTTTTATTTTATTTTATTTTTTTTTATTTAGGTCTATGGTTTAGGGTGGGTTTATGGTTTAGGGTTTTTAGGGTTTAAGAGTTAGGGTTTAGTGTGAGTTTAGGTTTAGGGTTTAGTTTTGGTGGGTGTTTAAGTTTAGGGGTGGTTTAGGGTTTAAGGTTTTTTTTTTTTGAGAAAATTAGAGAATTGCAAAAAATAAGGAGAACAAAGTCCTTAAAGGGGATAAATCTCTAAGCTAATGCTCAAAGAGCTAAAATAAAACCTAAAGAGATGAATCCCCAAACTATTACAATATTAAATAAAGAGAAGCAATTGAAAACTAAATTATAGTAGAGATCCATATTAGCAATAGGAAAATCCACTTGATTTCTTTGATAACAAAGAAAATCCACCGCTAGATCAAACCTATAAAAGAAATTTGCAACATACTAAGGAAAGGATGAGTACAATTAAGTAGGCATAAAGAGAAGTAGCAAAGAGAAAGAGCAAAGTAAAGAAATGGATCAAGCTCATAATCATCTTAAGGAGCAACACTATATGTAAGCATCCAAACTTTAGATGAAGGGTTACAATTACATATAATGCTACCAGCCAAAAAAAGAAAGAGAGGGAAACATCAAGGCTGTCATAGCCAGCAAACCTCATCTAGGTAGTCATCCAGAGATCATCATCAATCAAAGTTGCAAAGTCTTCCAACTACGAAAGAGAACATCATAGCATAAAGCCACCAAAAGAAAACCAAGCCTGAAGGCATACTAATAGCCATCCATCAGGCACAACAGCAATACATCAGGAAAACCACCAAAGCCAACACCAAAATGGAGGAGAAATACCAAAAAGGGCAAGCATCATTAATAGGGATAACAACACAGTCCAGAAAAGATAGGCCCAAAGCCAAGGAACCATCCCTAGATTATCCCGAAAGCAACAACAAACTAATACCCAAATAGAGGGGACAACTAACACCAACAACAGCCACAAATCCAATCCAACAGAGGATAACCCAAGCGGACAAGCAAGAGATAAAAGGGGAGCCACCTCTCCACCAAGATAGATAAAAAAAATGAATAAAAGAGCATCCAGGAAGGCTATCGCTAAGAATAGCCAGTGTAATAGTAAAACCACCACCACAAACCATGAGCCAGGTATTAGGAAACAAGGAGAGCAGAATACACCAGAAAGAGGTAATACCCATAAGAAAAAGAAATTCCAAGAAACCAAACCAAGGCACTAGCACCCAAGGAGAAACAATAGCCACTAAACAGCCTTCAACCAGCCAACTCAAAATGACAACAAACCAAAAACCAAGACCAAAAAAACTACAAGAGCTCACCAGCAATAAAATAGAAGCAAACAGCCAATAAAGCCACACCCCACCAACAAACAAAATAACATTTATTCCAGGAGAAAATAGACCCACAGCTAATTTGCCAACCAGATAGAAAAAAGAAAAAAGATAAGTAGTTGCAGCCAAGAGAGGAAGACCATTACAATAGGAGGCTGAAAACACAACCAAAAGAACCAAACCAAAATTACAAAACCAATCACCATGCCCCAATCAACAAAACAAGAAAAATTAATAGCCAACAATTAGCCTCCACCGGTGAAATCCAAACCAAAGATAAACCACCAACAACCCTCCAAATTTGCCACCAAGGAGGAGTTAAAACCCAACCAACACCCACTCCAACCAACCCACACCAACATAGCCAATCAACCCAGCCAGCCAACACGGCCACCCAACCAACCACCACAACTATAGAAGATCCAACTTAGATAAGGAAGCAACCAACCCAAATATGAGGAAAGCCTCATTCAGAGGGAAAGATAGATAGCAAGCATAAGCACAACCTAATAGGAGGCCACCAAAAATAACCAAGAAATATTTATGGTAACCACCCAACTAGGCAAACAACCAAGGAAAGGCAAGCCTAGGAGGACCACCAACCCAACATCAACAAACCAGGGAGGAAAGGAACCTAACTCGTGCAAAATAAGGTCTCTTCTAGACCCTAGAGAACAAATAGCCACCACCAAAGAGAAAATAGGAAGTTAACAACCACAAAAACATCAACCTTCAAGCCACAAATCAGAGGGAACAACCAACAATCAGTAGCCACCGAGCCAAAATAAGAAAGGAAAGAAACAACCACCAAAAAGCCAACACTAAGACATAATTGAGAAGATTAACAACAACCTTCAAACAAACAACACCCAAGACAACCTAGCAAAGGGTAGAAATAAACAACAACATCAACCAAACAAGGTAGCACTCATAGAAAATGAGGTTCACCAAAACCCAAAAAGAACAACAAGAGCAATCCAAATATGGGAAAGCACAAAGCAAAGAATCAATAAAAGGCTCAAAGAAAACACCATAGCCAAAGACCAATAAAAAATACACAAGTTAAAGTTTAAAGTAAGGCAGTTCAGAGTTATCTAGATTAACCAAGCCTCTCAGCAACTTAGGTAAGTTTTTATTATCTAATATAGTGAGCTCATTTAATTAAGCACCCAAATTGGCTAGGAAATCCGAAGCATTACCTTCATGAAGAATATGAGAAATTTTTAACAAACTTGAGAGAGGAGGGTTTTAGTGTGATTAAGGAGATAAAATAAGTCAATATTCCCCATTTTATTAGACGTGAGAATATCAGGTAAAAGAAGAGTGTCAACTTCAATCCAAATATTAAAGAGGCCTTTGTTCAAAAAAATATCAATAGATTTTTTAACAACCATAAGCTTAGCATAAATAAGAGTGCAGGCGTTGAGGGGATAAGCAAAAACACAAATGACAATACCTTTGGAATCCATAATAATACCACTGCAACCACATTTCTATGTGAAACTGAACCATCAGTATTGATTTCAATAAAGTTTTCAATAGGTACAATATGGATAATCCTAACATCCTTATTGAAAAAACATTAGGCAAAATGAGACCCAATTTTTAGCCACAAATTTGTAACCTCTAAAATGGATGTTACTAATTAAATTAGCATTAAACAAAGCATGAATTTTTTCCTTTAGTTCTAGCTAGGATCCTTTATGATTTATAGGAATACCATGATATTTAACATCATTTCTATCCACCCAAATGAGAAAAATAAAGGTAATAACAATTAAGTTATTGATATGACCTTTCATAGTTTTTTGGAAAAAGCTTCAAGAAGTTGATATAAAGAAAGGAAACCATGAAAATAGTTAGTGTTAAATAAATCATCATACCATATCCATAATTTGGAAGAAATGGTACTATTGACAAAAAACATGATTAACATTTTCAATTTGAAAGCAATAATATCACTTAGAAAGTAAATAAATCCTTAATTCTAGAGTAAGAAACCTACAAGAATAAAGTTATTCAAAATGCTCCAAGCTAAAATCGAATAAGAAATGGGAATGATATTGTTCCAAAGTTTAATGAAAACATTAGAGGAGTTCTGCTTATCTCTAATAAAATTTCAAACCTCTTTAAGAACAAAATCACCATTGTAAGAGAGCTTAAAAATAATTTGATCAGTTTGTTAGCAAAATAGACGCTTTCTAAAGTTATCATAAAGAGAAATAGAGATACAATTTTCAAGTTTATTTTCATTCCAATTGTTATTAAGCCAAAAGAGTTAACTTTGATAACAACAAGAGAGAGTGTATAGATAAATGGGAGTCAATAGATCCATTTCCAATCCAATTGTCTTGCCAAAAGAAGGATGAACCATAATGAATACCAGTTGACCTCATTTTTAGGATGAGCACTCAACCCCTCCAACTTAGACATAGGACTTCTCTTTGACTTTAGGAGTTCCTTAGTCTTAAGATAAATCTAGTGATTAGGTGGACACTCAACATAGCCCTAGAGACTTAGAAGAGTTAGCCATAGGAATAGGTCATGCCTTGGGGTGTTAGGAAAATTTCCTACCTATAACTTGAACCACATTTCTTTTCCTTCCTTCAAGTCAAACTCTAAATCAAATCAACATCAAACTTAAATAAATTCTAGCCTAATTGATTTTCTCCAAACTCAAATCAATTCCTTATGATTGAAATCCATGATTGAAACTTATGATTGAAGCCCATGATTGAAATTCCAAGTTCAAAATCTCTAAGTCATTTGATTCCTCTCAAGGACTTAGCCTAAATCTAATCAAAATCACTTCAAACTCATGAAATTTTCCATAACTTATGTATATTATCATTTATATTCACATATATAAATGAAATATAAATTCAAATCAATTAAAAAACTAAACAATCAAATCCAAAATCCATGGCCAAATTCCAAATCTTTCCTAAGGCCTTTATTTCTCTCTTAAGGACTTAGCCCAAATCAAGCTCAAATCACTTCAAACTCATGAAATTTTCTCATAACCCATTTATATTCACATATATAAACGAAATATACATTCAAACAACCAAAACTAACTCCAAAAATCAAACTCAAATTCAACCAAAATCCAACCTAAGCCTTTCAAGTCAAAATCTTGAACTTAGCAAAATCAATTTCAAAACAAGCCAAACCCTTGATTTTCCTTCATGGTTCAATCAATCCTTCAATCATGAATCCAAATATAAACATAAACTTCAACCATCAAAGCAAAACTAAATTCAAAAATAAAACGCAACTCAAACTCATGTTCACCCTTTGAACTTAAAATTGTTGAATGAATCAAAACCTATTTGACTTCAAATCACTTGCAAATGGATTTATATTTCAATCATGAATCCATATGTGAGTTGAATCAAACTCAAATCAAGCTTTGATCAAGATATTTGACCCCCTTAGGCTCACTTGACCCAAAGTGACTTAAAGTAGCCTTATGAGCAAAATTATAATCCTAACCAAATTGGATTGAACTAAGCTAATCTATGCCTCTCATCATGATCAGCAATCATCATGAGATGATCAATCACTCAAAATGGGTCAAACCAAGTCAAACCTAAGGGTTGACCAGGTCAACACTTAGCCAAAATGAAACTCACCATAGCCAAAATACACCATAAGCCAAATTGATTGAAACCATTGATCAAAATTCATTCATGACCAATGTTTGAACTTGACCAAGTCAACATTTAAGCCTAACCCAGCCAATTGGCCACTTGACCCAAGTTGACCCAACTTGACCTAAAAGTCAAAATGTGTCAAAAATTGATCTAAGCCAAAGTGATTGAAACCAATGGATCAAGTTCATTCTAGATCACTTGTTGAACTTGACCAAAGCCTCAATTGGCCAACTAGACCTAACCTAGCCTAATTTACCTTGAACCCAACTTGACCTAAAAGGTCAAATTGAGCCAAATTCAAACTTAACCAAAATGGATTGGAAACAAAAATACCAATCCATTTCATATGACCAATCAAACATGAACCAACCCATGAGCAAATCCAAATAGGTCAAATAGGTCAAATAGGTCAATTTGGTCAACTTGACCCATTCAACCTAAATGAACTCAATTGAACCAAAACCAAATATAAACCAAATTGAATCAAACCAAATCCACCAAAATATTTAAAATGGTCATATGAACTTGACCCAACTCTTAGTTTGACCCAATTTGACCAATTGGTCAACTTGACCCAAGTTGACCCATTTGACCTAAATGGGTCAATCCAAAAACCTATTTTATCATCATACCAAACATGCCCAAACTAAAATCAAGGTCAAATGACCATTTCCCTAGGCCATAGGGTAACCCAAAATTAAAACCACATGAAATTTGGTCAATTCCTTTTCATGGACACTTGGCATCTCTTAGTAAACCAAATGGTCACTAATGGACCTAGTGCACATGACCCAATGGTTTTGGGTCAACCAAATTCAACCCAAACCCAAAACTGACCATGTGCTTGAAAATGGCCACATGGGAATCATGCCTCCACTTATTTTAAGCACATGGCAACCTCCTCCACTCCTTCCCTAGCCAAAATTGAATGTAATGACTCATCTAACAACCTAACAAACCCACTAAAGGAGCTCAATTAGATCAAAATGGCAAAGCTTTGCTCGACCATCCGATTGCTAAAGTGGGAGATATACTCCCACTAATTTGATTTCATTTCAACATTTTCCAATTCGATTGAACCTAGGAAAGTTAGAGAAGCCATTCCTCAGCCTCCCGAAGCTCTCCTAAGTAAGAATCAATTTCCCATTTGTCAATTTCTAAAACCTAAAATAGGGGAAGAAAACTAAAATCCAATCTCACACTTCAATCGAAGCTTGCCAAAAGCTTCATACAAGTTCTTGAAGCAAGGGAGGAGTGCTCTAGACCAAAGATGAGCTCAAGTCAAGGAGGTGTTAGCCCATAGGAGGATCTACCAAATCTCAAAGCCTCCAAACTTTAGAAAAGCTTCATGTCACTAGACGAAGGTTCTCTAAGGGAATCGAGTGACGGTGATCACCTCCGGTGAGGTTAGCCTTTTTTTCGAGCTTAAATTCAATGTGGTTTGGAGCTTTATGAAAGGAATTTAAATCTTATAGAATTCTAGCCATTACATGTGCTTGCCATCGTGCCTAGATGGTGTGGGTTGAATTTCAATCTATTTTGCGCTTAATTGAGCTCGGATCATACCTTTGAAGATGGACGGTGTCCATTCTCCATAGGGAAATATAGAGATGAATCTTCCATCCATGCATTTTGGATGGATGACCGTGATAAAATATGTAGCATCCATAGATTTATCCTTTAGAACTGCAGCTTTAATCTCAAACCATCTGATCCTTGATCTAACGGTTGAGGAGAAAGCGTGTAGCACCGCCATTGATGCGGTGTTATGATGTGACAAGTTAAAGATCCAATCCCATAGCACCACATGGAAAGTGTATGCTGTGTCAGTGGCCCACTTGGCGCCGTTGGGATTAAATACTTAATTAGGCTATTGAATGTTTTAATTAATTATGTAAACTTCCTAAATTCATATCTAAGACTAGAAAAATCAAAAAAATATGAAATAAATTACATTGGATAGATAATTTGATATAGGATATTCTAAAAATGATTTCAATGAATTTTAAATAGTGCATTTCTGTTAGTCTTATTTGGGAATGTTATTTTGCTAATTACCCTCTAATTACTTCACCGATTAATCCCAAACTTCTTGCTTAATTAGTGGATGACCCTGCCACCAAGAATTTTCTTGGGATTTATTGGTTGCTTAATTAGAGGAATTGCTAGTTCATTCCTTAATCACTCTTAATGTAATTATGCTTAATTAAGGGTATAATTAGGGGTTTAACCCTCTGATTGAGTTAATTATGTTTTTATTAAGTGAATATGTGGTTTGGAAAATAATTTTGGGATACTTTCCTTAAGATATTCCCTAAATCACCTTTTCTTTCTTAATCCATCCTTAATTAAGGGGTTAATTCACTAATTGCCCCCTTAATTAATTTCATAAAATTATAAAACTTTCTAGAACTCAATGAATCTATCTTGGGTAGATGCTTAGATGTTCAATTGCCTAAGTGCAATTAAGGAAATCAAAATACTCACAGGGGGGGTTATGAAAGTACTTAAGTTAAACCCCTTAGCTTAATTAATCATTAATCATGAGCCAAATGCATTAGACCTTTTTCTTACTAGGTGAATTGAGGATTTAAATTACTTGTGTGGTTTTATGTCATCTCATTGGCTCACAATTATTTGATTAACTATACTAAGGTGGTATATGTAAGGGGTAATTAACAAGCTTAACTCATACCTTAACCTAATCAAAACATATAATTGATCTAATCACTTAAGAATTAAAATAAGATAATAAACATATGTGGGAATGGGTTAGGAATAGCAAACTCACCTTACATTTCCCAAATTAAATTAAACTCAAAACAAAATCAAACCTTCTTTAAAAATAATTTGATTTACTTTAAGCTTTCTTATTTCATAAGATTATCTTTAGGAATTAATTAGGGTGGATGTGTTTACATGCTTTCATCACTTTAGTTCTTACCTGACATGCCAAATATTTATGTCATATGAGTTTCATAAATTCATGCTTTTCAAAAAATCAAATCCAAAATCAAATGCTTTCTTTATGTTAAATTGCATTGTTTGTCTAAAGTAAAATATGAATGGCTATTATCACTATTAAATTCAAAACTATTTTCAAAATCTATAAATCAAATACCAAAAATGAAAAGTGAGCTACTTATAGTTTATTTATAAGCTTGCATGTAAATATAAAAATGTGTCTTATGTTTTCTTCCTTTCTTTCCTCTTAATATGGATTTGAATAAGACTTGCAAAGTGTATAGTTCTTTTAAAAGAAAATAACACTTGCTTAAATCTATTCCTATCATCTTCCATGTTATGACTTACAGAAGATCCTTACACTTACACATATAAATTGCATAACCAAGTCCAAGCATAAGTACAAACTTTTGCAACTTTCTTTTCGACTTATTTCTTTTGTACATATGTTTGTACTTAAGGAAAGTGGTATATTAGTCTGACAACCCGGGTTGGCTTTAAGTAGCCCCAAGTAGATCTTGTAATTACACCCCTAGTGTTAACAATGGCTACTCACTTATGCCTTTCATACATTTGTATGTGCATGTGAAAAATGGATAAGAAAACCTCTTTCTACTTAATGAAAATCATGCATCACAAAGCATTCAAATTTTCTTAAGTAACTCACTTAGAATTCATCATAAAGTGTGCCAAACATTTTCATTTGTATGTATAGATAAGCTTAGTATGCATCCATATGCATATTATACATGTTAGGAAAGAAATGAAGTGATGTGTGTTTTGTGAATTTAGTTCACTTTACTTAATCTTAAAATGCATTTGTTTTTAAATAGGTTTGTTTAGGGAAAATCTAAACTTAGGATTAATTAAAACACATAATAAAATATTCACTAAACAAAACTAAACATGAATCCACTTTAGAAATTACTTAAGGTAGGGAAGGAAAGAGAAATTCTCTTCTCTTTTTCCTCACTTTAAAACTTAGTAATTAATTGTAAGGTTCACTTAAATCAAACTAAAATATAAAATAAAATCAACACAAATCAACTAAAATTTTAAATGAAACCACCTAACTAAGTTGAACATCTTCACACTTAAAAAATTGAAACCTTAAAGCCACAGCTAAGCATACCACATAAACCTTCTAAAGCACACACATTAGTCACCACTTCTAGCTTTAGGTTAGGGTGGTGTGCATGGATTGATGTTTTTTATTTTGCAATGTATTATTTCTAGTCTGGATGTTAGGGTGAATGTGCATAGAATGCATGTTAGGATGATCTTAGTCTAACCATTATTCTCTGTAGGGGATTGTGCTTAAGGGACGCTGTAATAAATAAAAAAATAAATGCTTTTGCTATGTAGGTGCTTATACCCCAAAGCATAATCCAATAGGCGTGTGAATTTGGTTACATGTGTGGGTGCTATGTTCAATATACATTCTTAGGATTTGTATGGTTAATTTAGTTAATCTCTATTTTGGTGTTAGTTAGATTTACTTTTCCTTTTCATGTAATTTTGCAATTAGGATTTTAGAATGAATGTTATGGGGAATTAGGATGAGCATTGGTCATAAGATCTCATCTTATGCACCATGTAAAATTTTGGGAGCATTATTCCAACCATCAAAAGAAGGAACCAAAGAAGAAAGAAGAAAGAAGAAGAAGAAAGAAGAATGAAGACCCCATAACATGAATTTCCTTACTTGATTCTAAATTAATTCTTTTGTAATGGGTTGTATAAGAGCTACCCAATTTGTTATTTTGGGTTTGTGGTGGTGCACCATAAATGGCCTTTTATTCTTTTACTAGCTTTATAAAATGTTTGATGTTTTGTTTAGCTTGTGCATTAAGATGGCATGTTTTTTGAGTTTTTCCTCACTTGATGTATAGTTTGGATGATGATTAGGCTCTTAGGAGAAAATAAACCATCTACCAAATTAATCAACTCAAAAATTAAAATAAATTACTCATAACCTCATTTAAAGCTTAAGTTAAAATCTGATAAAAGAATTAGTAACCCTTAGTTGGATGAGTATTTCTTTTATAGCATCATGCATGAAAGCATATTGTTACACTCTTGATTAGAGGGCTTCCAACTTTGCCAGAGAAACTTGGCTTGACCTTTGAGAGCCATGGTGGAAACACACCTCCTCCCTTCTCGATAATTTTAACCAATAATTTTACTTCTCATACATTAGGCATATGAATCCTATAAGCTTGAGTCAAATGATTGTCCAAAATTGAAAATAACATGTAATATGTTTTGCATTAGAACTAGGTCATTTTTATACCCTTACATGATCTAGTCTCTTAGGGAGTGAGTTTAAGGACTTAGTCTCTTGCTAAATAAATAACAGCCTAGCAATCTTGCATAAAGCATATGACTTGCCTACATTAATTTAAATTCATAGGCGGAGCCCCCAGATGATTGTAAGTCCAAGCAGTCGAGTGATTTGTCTTCTCTCATGGAGGAAACCAAATACACATTTTTGCCTTAGATTTATGTTGTGCTTCTGGCCCTTGCCAAAGCTTCCTAGATTTAGGTTTTGAGGTTGCTTCTCCCTTCTATGGGCCATAAGTATAAATCCTCACCTCCTAGGAATTTCGATAACAATGTGTTATGAAATCATAAGCCCTAAATTTCTAATGAAAAATTAAACTCAAATAAATTAAATCAATTTAGAAAATGTAAATCCCAACCATAGGATAGTTTGAAATGCTCAGGTTTCCTAGCATCGTGAGAATTTCCTACTTATCTTTCTTTGACTTTGATAATAACTCTCTTTGATCAATCCCATTTGATCTTCCAAAATAAACTAATCGATTGATAGTCCTACCTATTGAAATCTTTGGAGATAATGATCATTTACTTTAATTGAGAGTATTCCTTAGGAATCCCCTTCCTTAGGATGTAATTAACTATGGAGGCTTACCCCTATAGGGAACTTAACAAACATGATTTTAAAATAAACCCTATTTTACTTTTTCATGTAAAGTAGAGGAAGAATCTCTAGTACATATGCAAGCCCATTATCCTTAAGATCCCTTGTTGAGGTGATTAAGTCCATTGTATGGTGGTGACTTGTATCTTCTGAGATAGTACACCTCTCCCTAATGTCATACCCGATCACCCTCAATAAGAATATATGCATATCTACGTGGTGTTAAAATGCATAAAAAAAGAGAAGTATATTTCTATATTTATTTTATCCCACATAGACTGAAGATGAAAGTATACATTTTTTTTAGAAATTATATATATTAAAACATAAATTTCACCACAAGATTTTTTAAATGGGATGGTTCCTCTCTCCATCTTTGGTAAATGATCATCTCCAAGTATCGATAGTGGGTTTGTACTTTGTATGAATCCAAGACTATCTTTCTTTCTATTGGCACTTAGTTTATTTCATCCTGTTAAGTTAGCCAACATCTTTAGGTTTTAGGACCTCACGTGTTGGTCTTAAAAGCCCTATTTGGTTCCCCAATGGGTGAAAATGAAAGTTTAATAAAAAAAGAATTAAAGACTTCCTCCTAATAATTTTCATGTTAAGGAAAGGTTCATTCTAAAATAATAAAGATAATAAATCCTTCATAAAAATTTTTGCTTTTAAAAAAAGCACTCTTTCCAAATGCACATAATAAAATATTTGCACAAAATTTTTCCTAAATCACCTTCATCTAACAATATTCATGATGTACATGTAGGATCATCTTTACAAATAATAATAATAATATTAATAATAATAATAAATAAATAAAAATAAAATAAAAATTCAACAACCACATTTTTTTCAAAAGCACAAATGAGTTTCTTCAATAATTCATTTTGGTGAAGAAATCATTTTCAAAATAAATTTCAACAATCATGTTTTCAAAAGCATAAAATTTGAAGAAAATATACACCTTTGAAAAATGAAATATAATTGATTTCCATCTCACATACCCAAATCTAAATGGAAATCTCTTTTCAAAAAAAATCAACAAAACAAAATTTTCAAAATACATTTGAAACTTCATTCTAGCATATCCATTTGCTAAAATGATGTCTCCTTTTCCAAAACAAAATTTGAAACACACTTCTGGAATTTCATTTAACATACCAAATTTCCTAAGTGAAATATCCATTCTACAAAATTTTCAAAACATATTTGGAACTTCAATTTAGCATAACCCATTTGCTAAAATGAAATCTCCCTTTCAAAATCAAAACAAAATTTGTAACACCCTTTTTGGAAATTCATTTAGCATACTCAAATTTGCTAAGTAAAATTTCCTTTTCACAAAATTTTCAAGAAACACTTTTTGAACTTCATTCTTTAGCATACCATCTTTTATAAAGTGAAGTCTCCATTTTCAAAATAAAATTAAAACACAACAATTTTGAACATATCATTTGGAATTCCATTTTAGCATATGATTTGCTAAGTGAAATTTCCATTTCACAAAATTAAATGAAACTTCATTTTAACATACCAAATTTAAAGAGAAGTCTCCACTTTCAACCAAAATTAAAATCAAAATCAAAAGAAATACACATTAGGATTCACTTAGCATACTTAAAATTGCTAAGGATCCATGTTTCAAAATCAAATCAAAATCAAAAGAGAAACATTAGATTCCCTTAGCATACTTAAATTTGCTAAGGATCCTACTTTTCAAAATCAAGAGCAAAATCAAAAGAAACAAATTTGGATTTCCTTAGCATACTTAAATTTGCTAAGGATCCTACTTTTCAAAATCAAATTAAAATTAAAAGAAACACATTAGGATTTTCTTAACATACTTAAATTTGCTAAGAATCCTATTTTAAAAAATTTTAAAAGAACAAAACACACTTGGATTTCCTCATTTAGCATACCCAAATTTGCTAAATGGGAAATTCCATTTCTCTTTTCAAAATCACAAAAAGATTCACAAAACAAAGCAAAGAAAGAAACAAAAAGAAGAAATTATTTTCAAACATCTCACTTAGCATACCCAAATTTGCTAAGTAAATTCCAAAAATATGAAATCCATAAAAAAAGCAAATTGACCCTTTACTTTAACATACCTAAATTTGTTGAATAAAGGGTCCTCAAAATATAAATTAAACCCAATATGAACCTATGGAGCACCCCTACAACAAAATATTTGAACCCATTTTTCAACATACCCAAATTTGTTGAAAGTGGATTATATATCTTTTTCCAATTTAATCTCTAAATATTCTCTAAATCCATTTGAACCCACTTAAAACATCCAAGATGTTGGATGTGGTTCAAATTTTAAATTCAAATTCAAAATCAACAAGATAGAAATCTGATCCAAGTTTATTTTCAATATTGCACTCTCTTCAACATCGGTCGCATACTTTAGTTCCCCACTTATAGTTGATTGTTATGGCTTCTCATGTGTTTACCTTCCCTTACAAGCATGGACTTGGCCTAAACCGGCTAATCTCCCCATCTAATTACACCCACCTCATTCATTGGATGAGGTTTTGAGGTGAGGATTACCTGAGGGCATTCCCTCAACTATTAGCGGGACCTAAGTATGAGTGGCTCATTTAGATTGACTTGCCATCAAACTCTGATATCCCCTCACTGAAGAGGAAGGCAGCTTCTACAACAAGTGTTGGTGCCATCATCTATGACATCTCCAGTGCGGTTATTTTGTGCTACCTATGGGGCTAGCACCCACTCATTAGTACCTAAACTGGTAAGGCTCCTCTGATCCCAGAGATTGTCTCCCTAGCTTTTAAAGTTGGGTCTAGTTCTTACTCCACTCACCCTACGTGACTCGTGAGAAGGAATAAAAAATTGCATGATTAAGCGGTATCATGCATCGCTAGGAGATGGGCCTACATGTCATTTCCATTACAGTGAACCCATTTCATCCTCTCTCTCTCAGGTATGAGAGGATGCTAGGAAGATCCTACTTCACATCCACAGTCAGAGCCCCAATTAGTTGGGGTGGTAGAGGTCGCAACTCCATTGCCTATGCTGGTGGCAAAGCTAGCATTCTAAGTGGGATCAATTTAACTTCAAATATGTTATCCCTGAGATGGAAACATCTATAGTAGAGAGGGCCGTGGAGGTGGAGGCCCACATATAGTTCATCTCATTAGAGAGGCGGAGGTTTGGTCTCCGTGGCCTATGTACTCATTTTCTTGACAGGAATTGTGTTGATGATACAAATAGTATTTTACATAGAGACTACTCATCATGTGAGGAGGGTCCTCGAGAGAGTCAATGGTGTCTCCATCACATCGCCTAGCCCCCATCCACTATCAGTCACATTACAACATCCATTACCAAAGGCCATGAAGGCCACATCTGGAGAAGAGACCGAGATCGACTATGGCCAAAGGATCCCCCATCTACACCACCTATGGCGAGGGAGTATTCCTATCGCCCTAGTTGTGGTTTGGAAGGAATGGAAACCTCAAGCATGGTCATCCCTTCACCACACACCATTGAGGACATGAGATGGTTGTAGCTTGTAGAGGGAAAAGATGATTGATGCACCCATGATAGACCTAAGAGTGTCACCCTTTTAGAGTGAAGTCCTGAGTGCATCTTTCTAGAGTAGTCCTTCTCAAGGATTGATTCTCTAGAAGTAGGGGGAGGCCTAATGCCTCTCAAGACATGATCATGCCGCTAAGTCATTTGTACCTCCAAATTGATCATTCTCTAGAGGACATAGTAGCACATTATCTTATGGAAAAGAAAGAAATTAGGGAAGGGACATGATCAAGGAGAAGAACATTTTGATCCCAATGAAGATGACTTGTTGGAGACTCAAGGGTTCATGAAGATATAAGATCATGTTAGAGAGCAGAGCAATGAAGGTGATGAGGTTGGGGAAGATACATCCCAATCAGCCCAATACATCTAATACAAATAAAATAGAAAGATGAACAAATAGATAAGATGGTAAGATAAATTGAGGACTTCAAGAAGAATTTTCAAAATAAGCCCATGGTTCTACCACTTAGAATAGTAAGAGTTGGGCATGTCTGGACAAACAAGACTTTACTCATTAGAGCAAGGTAGCTTATCAAGGAAAGGTAGTGGAAAGTTCATCCACAAAAATAAAACATCAAGTCCATGGTTAAGAAGTAGTGAAAAAAAACTGGCTCAAGCCCATGGAGATTGTCCCAAAGGGTAAACCTACTAAGAATTGATGCAATCCAACATCCCAAGGTTTTGCCCCTTCAAGAGTTTTGATGGAAATGGAAACCAGGTGACATCACACATGTAGTTATTGCCATCCTGGCAATACTTTACTATTTTTCCTCTTCATTAGTAGCTTTGGATAGGTTTTGATTGGATCTGAACTTCCCAATGGTTTAGTGAAGACATTTTTTTGGAGAACTATCAAGAGGTTTGCTAGCTGAGCTTAGCTGTGATCTCATTATACACAACCCTGAGTCCTCTTGACTACATTCTCAAATGATAACCCAGTATGAAATATCAAGAAGATGCCATTAAATTCTAAGAATATTCATGGTCCAATACCTCATGCTTAAGGCCTTCATTATCAAACTTGAGAATTTAATCAACAATCTCTTCCTACAAGGAGAGGCCATTGCCTTTTCAAGATCAATTTTAAGCCAAAGTCAAAAAGTATATGAGAAGAACCCAGAAACCTGACAATGGTAGATAAGGGAAGTAATAGCTTGAGATCCAGAGACCACAACCTCATGAACCTTTACTTTCACCTCCTACCACCAGAGTAATTTACACAATAACCTCCATGATAATGCTTTCAAATATCACCAAGAATACACTTACCCATAAATCAAGAGATGGTCAAACACTTGGATAAACACAAGCTCCTATTCATTTAAGAGGGAGGGATTGAAATTAAGAATTCTTAAAGAAGCAATTTTGGATAAACTTAGTAAAACCTAGAATAGCGGGAAAAGCATGATCCAACTTTGACATACATCTAGTCATATTTTTGAAGATTACTTCACCTTCTGGACTAGCTTGAACATAACTTCAAGATACTATACATCCCTGAATACTTTATGAATAACTATGATTAGGGTAATCCTTGTGGATACATGATCTCTCAAAACCAAAGAACTTATTCAAAACCTCAAAAAAGATTCATAGAAGATCAAGAAACTTTCCTTCTGTGCTCTGAGTTAGCTTAAAAACCTCACATCAAGGAATTTGTGTTACCATAGAAAATGAAGATCAAGATTGGGGAGAAAACACTTGAGATAGAATAGAAACCAATGAAAGACTATAAGCCTCCATATGAGCCCCTCTTATAGTAGATCAGATGGATGAGGGGATCAAATCTTCACTCTCTCTCTCACTTGATTTCTACTATAGGAAATCCAAGATGAAGAATAAGTTAGCTTGATTAATATGACCTTGATGGATCTTTTCTTTATAGATATCTTCATCAAAATAACATAATAACCCACCCCTATTTGAGGAGATTTTACTAATGATGATCTTGAATGATTAAACAATTTGAGGATTAGAGATTCAGTGACTTTGGAGTGGGTGATTGGAAAAGGATTCGAAGAATGCTTTCTGACCTTTGGAAACATCAGATGATAACATTTCATTCATCATCCTCCCTCCATAGATGAATCAAGTTTAGAAAGGATGGGATTGAATACCATGTCAATGGGGATGAAAAGCCATTTTAGAAAGGGTTGAGATATATGAGGATGCAACCTACTATCTTCCTCAAAATACCTTTTCTTGTGAACTTGGACAAACTCAAATTCAAAATAAAAAGAAAATGTAGAAAAATAAAAATCAAAAGAAAAAGTAAAAGAAAAGGAAAAGAAAAGGAAAATCTAAGTGAATAAGAAAGGGGAATTGAAGAAGAAATAGATCCGCATATCACCCACCTCATTCCATATGGACATGTGGGATGACTCGACCTCCAGTGGAAGTAGAAATAGAGGCGGGAGGTGGAAGACCCCTAGTTGGCCATCGTGGGGTTATGTTCAGTTCATAGGAGTACCCATACTATTTACATTGACTTGAAATCTAGTTTAGAGGATGTGTCTAATGTGATTAGCATACTAATCAACCCTCTCAGTGGGTTCCATTGGAGGTGAATTTTGATCCGCATGACAAAGATCGGGCCTCCAGACAAAGCAAATTATTCAAATCAGATGCATGTAAAACCATCAGGTAGCAGCTAGAACCTTAGCTCTAACCTCACTTTCACCCCAAAAGTTGAAGGTTTGGTAGTTAAGGAAGCCCCTAAGTTATCCAGTGATATGAAGCCAAAGAGATTCTTTTTAGGATCATCATCTTCAAGTCCTAAAGCTGATGTAGAACTTAAGGATGATTCATTTAAACAATTAATGGAATTACTGCTTGACTTTTACTTGCCTTGTGTTCATAATCTTATACAGAAAGGTTTGGTTCCTCATACATGGTTCAAGCACAGGTTAAAGTATTTTGAAAAGCTATGGAACAATACAAGCAGGGAAGCACAATCAAGAGTAGGACTAGGATTCTGGGTCCAGTCGATGATGATGATTACTGCTTAGTTGTTATCAATCATTTGGAGTCTGATAGGTTCTGTTCACACAACACTATCTCTTATGAGAATGTGTGTTTAGAAATGTCAGATGATTTAGATGATCTCTAAATCAAAGATGCACTACCAAAATTTGAGGAGAAGATCCATTCAATAATTAACAAACATAAAGAAATCAACCTCAGGATAGAAGAAAATCCACGCTTGATGTACATTAGTTCAATGCTAAATGGAGAAGAAACCAATGACTTAGTTAGGCTATTGACTGAGTTTAAGGACTTCTTTACATGGAGTTATGAAGAAATGATTGGATTATATCCTGATGTAGCAGTCCACATGCTAGCAATAGATCTTAATGCTACCCCTATCAAGCAAGCAACTAAATGCATGCAATTAGAAATTGAACAACATATCATTTATGAAGTCAAGAAATTGATCGATGTTGTTTTATTAGGGAAGAAAAATACCCAACCTGGTTAGCTAGTATTGTACCAGTTAAGAAGAAGAATGGCCAAATTCATATTTGCATCAATTTTAGGGACTTAAACAAAGCATGTCCTATGGATAAGTTTCCTCTTCCAAGAATTAATGGTATCACCTCATCTCATGCAGTGTTCTCTTTCATGGATGGATCATCTACTACAACCAAATCAAGATGTCTCCTGAAGATGAAAGAAACACCGCTTTTTGAACCCCGATCATAATCTATTATTATAAAGTCATGCCCTTTGGCCTTAAAAATGCTGGTGCTACATACCAACATGCCATGAATTAGATCTTCAATGAACTCATCCATCATTAGGTTGAGTGCATGTAGTCATCTAGCAAGAGCAAAGAAGGAAGACCATCTCCTTGATATAAGAGTAGTTTTCAAATGGTTAAGATAATATAACCTCAAAATGAATCCCCTAAAGTGTGCATTTGGAGTAGCTTCAGGGAAATTACTTGGGTTTGTTGTCTGACACTGGGGAATAGAAATAGATCTAGAAAAGATTAAAGCTATCTTAGAAATGCCACCTCCTAAAAGTTTAACACAACTTAGATCTTTCCAAGGATGGTATATCTAAGACACTTTATTTCTAACTTATCAAAGAGATGCAATCCATTCTGTTGTCAAAAGGATGCCAAGTTCAAGTGGGATGGATAATAACATGCCTTTAAGATATCAAGATTTGGTAAAGCCACTTATATCACCCTATCTCGCATGCTACTCATCCTCTACATTTATTGGATGGCTCTATTAGTGCTTTGTTGGCCCAATGCCAATGATGAAGGGAAGGAAAGCATCTACTACCTATCATCTGATCTTACAAAACTATCCACCTATTCAAAAACATTACCTAGCTTTAATCTTTGGCTCCCAAAAGCTATGACACTATATGCTTTCTCATAAGGTGAACTTGATCTCCAAAACCAATATAGTACCTCATGATGGACAATGCTATCTAGATGTTTGGCATGATGGTCCATGATCTCTCACAGTTTGATATCACATGTACCTTCCGTGGTAAAAGGACAATCACTAGGATTTCTTAGCACACCCACTTCTTGCTAATTCTTAGTGATGACCTCTCGATGAAATCATGAACTTAGGGGATGTTGAAAACCACTGATGGGAGATGTATTTTTGGTGCAACTTCTTTCATAAAGGGAAGCACACCTTCTTCTAGGAAAGGCAGGGGTAGGAATAGTTCTCTTAACTCCATACCACGATATGATAAGATTCTCATACTATCTTTCCAACCCATGCACCAATAATAAAGTCATGAGGCTTTTTTGATGGAGTTATCCATATCACTATGTCAAGAGCATCAACATCTTTGGGATTCTCTGGTCATCAATCGATTGTTGGGTCCTACAAAGTTCTCAAACCCAAGCCGTCATTATGAGTATACAATGAAGCTATTGGCCCAAATTCCCAAAGTCACTATTTATAAAGTTCACGAGAGAAGCAGTGGTGTGATTTTGGCCAAACTTGAATTGGCATGTCCTGGAAGATGAGTCCATTTCACTAAGGTCAAAAATAGATAAGTCCTATCCCTTATTGAAACTCATAGAGACTTTCTCTTGAAGGGGAGGTTGCCATGCCAAAAAAGATGAAGATTGGAGGCAACCATTCATAGACTATTTGAAACGGCAAACTACCATAAGAAAAGTCACAAGCCCATCGTGAAAAGAGAGCTCTCTCCTATTATCTCATTGGAACCCTATATCATCTTTTTGACTAGATGTGGCTATGTTGTTTAGATAAACATGAAACCCTAGCATTGTAATGAGATACATTTAGGTCTGAGTACATCAATCGGTTCAAAAATGAAGATCAAGAGACTAAAATACTATTGGCCTTCAATCATTACAAACATGGAGCTAAGAGATGCCATCCATGGTGTGTATTGTGATCCTCCACCACCCAACATTCTACACCCTACATTGGTCTCATGGCCATTCGAGTACGACATTGTGGTCCGATCAATCCTCCTTCTTCCAAGGGGCACTAGTTCAATCTAGTTGCCACTCAACTTTCCAAGTGGGGTGAGGAAATCCCACTTAGAGGTCACAACTCAACATGTGCCAAATATATAGGTTCAAGGTTTCTTGAATTATATCCGATAATGATACTACATTCAAAAGCACAAAGATAAGGAAGACATATAGATGGAGATACTCCACCATCTACTACCCCAGAGCAAATGGCTTAGTAGAAGCATTCAATAAAATCCTCATCCAGATATTGAAGAAGACTCTTGATGATAATAAGCAGTAGTGGAATGAGCAGTTGGTTGAAGCCTTGTGGGACTACCACACCACATCAACTCCAACTCAATCTCCATTTTCCTTAATGTATGGGTCCGCCATTCTACCTTTAGAAGTTCAACTCCCATCACTAGCATTGGGTAGCAAGATCACTCTGAGAGAAAATGCAAAGTTTTGGAAGAGCTCAAGGTTTGGAGGAGAGTCACTAGCATGCTAACCTCAAGTTTTACAAGGCTAAAATAATTCAAGCTACAACATGTTGGTCCACCCAGGTCTTTCCAAGTAGAGAACTTGTTTTAGTCTAAGGAGACCAATTATTGCCTATTGAAAGATGGGAAGGAGGTTTGAACCAACTTAGGAAGGCCCTCATGTCATCAAGGATGATCTTTTATTTAATTTTTTTTATTTTTAAGTTTTTTAAATTAAGTAAATAGACATGTTTAGGTTTATTTAGTTTATTTTATTTTTTATTTTATTTAGGTTTATTTTTATTTTATTTAGTTTAGGTTTTTTTTTTATTTATTTTTGTTTAGGTTTAGGTTTAGGTTTATTTATTAGTTTAGTTTTATTTTATTTTATTTTTTAGGTTTAGGTTTTGTTTTTATTTTAGCTTTTAGGGCTTAGGGTTTAGGGTTGTAGGGATTAGGTTTTTGGGTTAGGGTTTAGGGTTTAAAGTTTAATGTTTAGGCTTTTGGGTTTAGGGTTTTTAGTGTTTAGGGTTTTTAAGGTTTATGATTTAGGGTTAGCTTAGGGCTTAAAGTTAGTTTAGCATTTAGGATTTAAGGTTTAGGTTTAAGGTTTAGGTGGGTTTAATTTAGGGTTTTAGGGTTATTTATTTAGGGTTTGTGGTTTAGGGTTTAGTTTAGGGTTTAGGTTTAGGGTTTAGTTTAAAAAGGGTTTAGGGTTTAGGATTTAGGTTTATGGTGTTGGGAGTTTAGGGTTTTATTTAATTATTTTAGTTTTATTTTTTTAAAATTAAGCAAATGTTTAGGTTTAAGTTTATTTAATTTATATTCTATTCATTTTAGTTTATTTTATTTTTATTTTTTAGGTTTATTATCATTTTATTTAGTTTAGTTTATTGATTTTAGGTTTATTTATTTTATTTAGGTTTAGGTTTAGTTTATTTTTTAGTTTAGTTTTATTTTCTTTTTTTTAGGTTTAGGTTTTATTTTTATTTTATTTAGGTTTAGTTTTTTTTTTTTTTAAGTTTATGTTTAGATTTTATTTTACATTTTAAGTTTATTTTTTAGTTTAGGTTTAACTTTATTTTTAGTTTATTTTATTTTATTTAGTTTAGGGTTTAGGTTTAATTTATTTGAAGTTTAGGTTTATGTTTTATTTCTTTTAGTTTAGGTTTAGGTTGATTTTATTTTGTTTATTTTATTTTTTATTTAGGTTTTTTTTTTTTATTTTAGGGTTTAGTTTTTAATTTTATTTATTTTAAGTTTATTTTAGGTTTAGGTTTTATTTTATTTTATTTTAGGTTTATTATTTATTTTATGTTTATTTTATTTATTTTATATTTTTATATTTTTTTAGTTTAGTTTATTTTAGTTTATTTTATTTTATTTTAGGTTTAGAGTTTTATTTTATTTAGGTTTTTATTTATTTTATTTTTAGGTTATTTAGGTTTTTAGGTTTTAGATT
This sequence comes from Cymbidium sinense, assembly GCA_021442155.1. Lineage (NCBI taxonomy): Eukaryota > Viridiplantae > Streptophyta > Magnoliopsida > Asparagales > Orchidaceae > Cymbidium > Cymbidium sinense. Next base: position 71,133 of record JAKCPB010001140.1, on the reverse strand, counting down.
TAGGTTTAGGGTTTAGTTTAGGGTTTAGGGTTTAGGGTTAGGTGGTTATATGATTTTAGGAGGTTTAGTTTAGGTTAGTGAAGTAAATTTAGGGTTTAGGTTTAAGGATTGTTTTAGGCTTTAAGGTTTTTTTAGGTTTAGTTTAGGGTTTAGGTTTGGGTTTTAGGGTTTAGTTTAGTGTGGGTTTAGGTTGGGTAGGTTTAAGGTTAGAAGTTTAGGAGGTTGGTTAGTTTAGGTTTAGGTTTAGGGTTTAGGTTTAGATTTAGGGTTTAGCTTTAGGGTTTAAGGTTTAGGTTAAGGGTTAGGGTTTAGGGTTTAGGGTTTTTTTTAGAAAAATTAAAGAAATTTTTATTGCCACAAAGAAATGGTACAAAGTCCTTAAAGGGAGTAAATATCTAAGCTAATGTTGAAAGAGATACAATAAATCCTAAAGAGATAAATTCCCTAACTATTACATTAATCAAGGAAAAAAAGTAAAAGAAAAATAGCCAAATAAACAACAAAAAAATTCCATGTAAGCAGTAGCCAACTTCGTCTAGTCTTTTTGATGCCAAAAAGATCCACCTGGAAGAGTCTTCCAGCTAGTAAAAGAACTGTGCAACATACTTTTAAAAGGATGAGTATAATTAGGCAAGCATAAAGAGTAAGAGCTAATAAAAGGAGTAAAGTAAAGAAAAGGCTCGGGCTTAGTTACAATCATCTCAAGGAGCAACACTATATGTAAGCATCCATACTTCAGGAGAAGGGTTACAATTACATATAGTGCTACTAGCCTAAAGAAGAAAGGGTGGGAAACATCAAGGCCATCATTGCCAACATACCTCGTGTCACACATAATCCAAAGACGATCCTCCAGCAAACTTGCAAAATCTTCAAAATAGCAAATATATCAACCAACCACCAATCCACTAGAACATTCAAGCTTAAAAAGACAGGTAGTTAAGCAACCCGCAAGGGTAGTAGCAAAATAAAAGGAGCACCACCAGAGCTGCCACCAAATGGGAATAGCCAATTCAAGAGGAGCAAACATCATGATATGGGTAACAACACTAAAAAGAGACAAACAAGAGAAAAAAAGGAAGATCATAAGTGCTCAGATCCTTCAGCCACAAAATAGAAAAATCTAGCCTAACAGTAATAATGGTGGGGAGCAAGGTTGCCATCCCAGCAGGAAGAGGGTGTTCTACTTCATCTAAGAGAGATGAGACCAAACAGACAAAAACCAGAAGAAAGCAATCACAAAAAGACAACTAGCAATTTTCTGGAGCTGTCACCAAAGCAGCAGGAAAAAAATAGCGAAGACAACCACTCCTCCAACCAGTCTAGCCAACCAAAACAAACAATCCAAATAGCCATCCAACTAATCCTCCTAGCGAACCACCTCAACAGAAGAAGATCCAAGTCATCAAACCTAATAACATCGATCAAGGCCAACAATAGCAAGCATACAAAACAACATGGGAAGGGGAGAAAAACAACAACCTCCAAACCCATTCAAGGAAAAAGAAAAACCAATCTAGAAGGGTAGAAAAACTAGCCAAAGATAGAAAGATACAGAGCCCAGTAAGATAGATAACAAGCCAAATAACAAAAACTGCTCAAGAAAGGCACCCAAATAAAAAAACTAGTAACCAAGGCCCAATAACAGCCATACAACAACCGTCAACCCGCCATTTCAAAATAATACCAAAACCCAAAGCCTCAGTATTAGAGGAGGAGGTCCAACCCATAACCAAAAGAATCCAACAAGAAATAGTCCCAACAACCACCAAACCCCAATCAATAAAATAGAGCAAATACCCAACCACCTCCACCATGCTAAAATAAGCCAGATAAATCACCCAAAACAACCATCCAACTAATCCAAATAACAAAAATTGCCAGCCAACCTAGTTAGCAAACCAAGCCACATAGTCCACCACCACAGCAGCAGGTATAATAGATTTGTAGGGAGGCAAGAATAGAGGAAAAAACCCATACAGAAGGAAATTCCTATAACAACCAAAGCCAAAACCTAGAAGAAGGAAATAGAAAATAGCCAAGGGAAAAATTTGATAAAAGCCCATCCAGACAGTTACCAACCACCAAGCTGAAAAAACCAAAACACTCTAGGTTGCACTAATAAAAACCATCTGGGAGCAAAAACCAGGCCATAACAAAAACAAAAATTGAAAAATAAAACCCCAAAGAGAGAAAATTAGAAGTTGACCACAACCCAAAGAAGGGTTTAATAATGGCAAAATAAAAACAAAATATCATCAAAAAAGGATAAAACCAATCAAAGAAATTATAATCTAAATAAGGTAATCCAGTATTAACCAAACCTTTTAATAATTTAGGCAAAGTTTCGTTATCAAACAAAGTGAACTCAGTCAAGTTGACACCCAAATTAGCTAAATAATCAGACAAGCATTACCTTCACAAAGGATGTGAAAAATTTAAAAGAAACTTGAGAAAGAACTTTAGTATGATTAAGAAGATAAAATAATTCAGCATTCCCATTTCTATTCAATTAAGGAAATCAAAAAAGCAAGAGCATCAACTTCAATCTAGATGTTGAGGAAACCTATATTCAAACAAATATTAATTACTTTATTAACAACAATAAGCTTAGCAAAGAGGGTAGGCAAAAGCACAAATGATAGTACCTTTAGAATCCCTAAGGATACCACCACAGCCATATTTATTGGAAGTAACAAAACAAATAGTATTAACTTTAATCACATTGTCTTTAGGTTTGATCCAAAGGATAATTCTGGCACCTTTATGAAGGTCAAGATCATTCAGAATGATACCCAATTTTTTTAGCAAATTTGTAACCTCTAAAATGAATGTTACTAATAAGATTGGCATTAAAAGAGCATGAATTCTTTCTTTAGTTCTAGCCAGATCTTATGGTTCATAGGAATACCACAATATTTAGCATCATTTCTATCCATCCAGATGAACCAGATAAGGGTAATAGCAATTAAAACTTTTATATAACCTTTCACAGTGTTTTTAAAACAGGTTTCAAGAAGTTGTTATAAAGAGGGCCATGAAAATATTTGGTTTTAAATAAATCATCATATACCAAAACCATAATTTAGATGCATTAGCACCATTGACAAAGACATGATTTATATTTTCAATATGAAAGAAAAAATAGCACTTTGAAGGTAAAGAAAACCCTTTAGTTCAAAGCAAAGAGTCCACATGAATATAGTTATTCAAAATCCTCCAAGTTAAAATCGAATAAGAAATGGAAATGATATTGTTCCAAAGTTAAATAAAAACATTAGATGGTTGTTTTTTATCTCTAATAAAGTTCCAATCCTCTTTAAGAACAAAATCACCATTTTGATAAAGTTTAAAAAGAATTTGATCAGGTTTGCTAGAAGTAATGGGAATATTTTTAAAGTTGTCAAAAAGAAGTAGGGATATAGTTATCAAGTTTATTTTTATTCCAATTATTATTAAGCCAAAAAGAATTAACTTTGACAAGTAGAGTGGGTACATAATTGGGTGTCAATCAAACTATTGCCAATCCAATTATCTTGCCAAAAGAAAGAAGATCCCTACTAGATATCCCAAGAAATTAATGATTTAACAACCCATTTAATTGAACAAAGCCTTTTCCAAATTGGAGAGTCACAAACTTTATAAGTACGGTTAAGAGGGTGTTTACCTTGACAATATTTTGTTATCATAAAATTAGCCCAAAGGTTACCATTCTTTCTAAAGTTTCACCAGAGTTTATGAGAGAATGTGGTGATTGGGTCATGAATAGGTTTGCAACCAAGAGCACCTTCACCCAAAGAACCACAACATTTTTGCTAAGATGGTTTGAATCATGGTTTGAAATGGTTTGAATCAAATAAAGATGCATAGAGTTGAGAGTGCTTTTAAGGATAGTGAGGCTACCACCAAAGGATAGTAAATGGAATTCCCAAATAGATATTTTATTTGAAATTTTTTGAATTAACTCATCAAAGAGATGGGAATATTTTGGGCCTTTAAAGAGTGGAACACCTAAGTACTTAAGAGGTAAGTATTGATGTTTAAAATTTGTGATATGAAGGATTTGATTGATTTTATTATTTGAGATGCTAGAGGACATAATAAAATAGCTTTTGTTATCATTGATCAAAAGGCCACTTTCTCTACCAAATTTATTTAAAAAATTCTTAATATGCTTGATGTGATGAATGGAAGCATTGCAGAAAATGATGAAATCGTTAGCAAAAATTAGATGGGAAACAAGGAGACCATCAAGAGTTTTGTAGTACATACGATCATTATTTAAGAATAAGTCATTGATGCTCCTAGATAAGTCCTCAATAGAAATAATAAATAAAGTTGGAGATAAGGATCCCTTTATCTTAAGCCATGAGAAGAGGGAAAGAAGCACAAAGCTTCCCATTAAACAAAATCAAAACCGGCATTATTGATATAATTTTGATGAGAAAAATAAAATTTTTAGAAAACCCAAATAAATCTAGAATATGGAAAAGGAAATCCCAAGAGATGTTATCAAAGGCTTTGGTAATATCAAGTTTGAAAAGAATGTGGCCCCCTCTAGTCTTGGCATCAAGATTGTGAATTAATTCTTGGGAAAGTAAATATTATCAAATAAAATCTACCTCTAATAAAACTGTTGGTTGAGAGAGATAAGTTTATTAAGAAGGTTTAAGTTTGTTGGTAAGGATTTTAGATCGCTTATTGAAGAAGGTGCAAAGACTAATAAGTCTAAAATCACTCCAATAATCCAGGTTATCTTTCTTTGTAACAACAATGATAGAAGTACTAGAAAAATATATGGGAAAAAGATTACCATTAAAAAAAATCAATCACAACCTCAATGAAATCACTTTTAAAGATAAACCAACATTTCTGAAAAAATTGAGTAGTGAAACCCTCAGGACTAGCAATTGAATCAGTGTTCATGCTATTAAGAAATTTAAGAATTTCCTCTTCATTAGGCCCGAAGGTAAAAAAATCATTATAATTATTATTTATAATAGAAGGAATTAGTTGAGAATTAGAAATAGCTTCATAAGAGCAATTCTTATTAAGCATATTTCTAATGTAATTAATCCTTAATCTCATTATACTCCAAAATCCAATCTCCATTAACATTTTTAATTTTTAATATTATTCAAAGCTCTTATTTTGTTAACCAAAGCATGGAAATATCTAGTATTCCTATTACCATCTACAATATGTTTACTTGTAGCTTTTTGGTACCAGTAAGTCTCTTTCATGTTTTGGAAATTGGCAAGCTTATCTTTCACTTTAGTCAAATCAGTAAGCTTTGAAGGGTCAAACTAAAAGACACTTCAAGGTCACAACCAAATTTTCCATGTTTTAATATTAGCAAAAGGTTTTAAAAATAATGCTTGTTCCACCAACCCAAAATTTGTTTAAGTCTTTTAAGTTAAACCATAGTCTATTCATCCCCGTAATTGAATTATCAAGATGTAAAGGGGCTTTCCAATTGTTAGCTACAACATCAAAGAAATCAATATGCTAAATCCACATGTTCTTAAATCTAAAAAGAGAGGATTTTCTTAATCTATTAAAACTATTTTTAACAGAAACCAGAAGAGGAGCATGAGCAGACAAGGTTCTGCTTAAGTGATCAATAGAAGTAGTAGGCCATTGGGTAATCTAATGAGTATTAAAAAGAATCTTGTCCAACTTTTATCAAAGTCTAGAGTTTTGCCAAGTGTAGTTAGAGCCCTTAAAGCCAATAAACCAAACTACAATCAAGGATCATATTGGAAAATTCTTCCATGGAATGAATATTGGGAGAGAAACCACCACTCCATTCAGAAGAAAGTAAAATAGTGTTGAAATCACCCCACAAACTAAGGTTGAGAGATAAAGTTTCTCAAATTATCCCAAAGGAGACAGATCTAAAGCAAGAAGCATAAACAAAGGCTCCTAAAACACAATAGTCACATAGGAGATTTGAGTATCAACAACTTGTTGAAAATCATCAATAATTGAAACCTCAACAAAATTATTCCAAAAACACCAGATCTTATTACTAACATTAGAGTAAAAGTTATTAAAGCCAATCATTCTAGCAACATGGATAATTTAATTAGCATGAATGAGAGGTTCCGATATAATAAGTAAAGAGATATTATGAATGTGACAAAGATTTCTAATACGATTATGATAGAGATGGTACCAATTGCTCTAACATTCTAAACAAGAAAATTAAACATAATGAAGACAAAAAAGGGGTAAGCAAAGGTTAATTGAGAGATGAGTGAGAGCCAGTAGCAGATCTAGTATTTTTGGATAGTTTGGGAGGGTGAATTTTAACACTTTTTTTCTTTTCAGCATGATAAGTTTGAAAATGATTTCCTTTTTCCCTAGAATCATCATATGAGTAAGATTTAGTAACATTGGTCACCAATTTAGGAGAGTTCTCCAAGTGTTTAGAGGGAAGTTCACCATCTTCCAAATCCAAATTAAGTTAAAAAGTAGGATTAACATGAATATTAAGATTAGAAATGAGAGATGGTGATGACTTAGAACCATTTAAAGGACAAATAGTTAAATCCAGATCAGATACATTTTTAGCCTGATCGACATCATTTAAATCCTCATTGGAATTTTCATTTTGGTCGATCAAAGCTGGCATAGAAGCAGGGATAGAATTAGAGGAAACATAATCATCATCTAATAACTTAGAAAAATTATTATTCAGCGTATTAGAAAAATTCAATTTTAAAGAAGAGGTAAGAGGTAGTTCATCATTCCCTTTCTGAAAATTAGTCGAAGCCCTAGCAATGGTAGGATCCAAAATAGGTTCAATAGGGATAATCCCAATATTCAAGGAATCAACCTCAATAGCAGCTTTCATACCATTCTTAGGATTTGAGGCTGATTTTTGAACATATGTGGGGATCAACTTATTACTATGAACCAGATTTTCCTTAGGAGGATTTCAATTTTTTAAATGAGGATGGAGAATAAAGCAATCCAAGTTATTATGACCTTGAATTTTACAGTGAGAACAAAAAATTGGAAGATTCTCCAATTCAACCTTTTGTGAATACCCATATTTTTCAGAGCCAATCCAAACTTTTTAGGGTATTTTTTAGTTATGTCTAATTTCACAAGGATCGAAGGGGGCAAGATCGCCACACTGGTCGAGTTGTAAAGGCTAACCAAAAAGAGCCCCAACAGCAAAAATCACATGATGTGTAATAAAATGAATGTGCATATTAGGAAGAGATAACCACAGGGGATAAGAGATTCCTCCTTAATGTCAAAAGGGGTGACCACTTAGTAAGTGCATTTGACTATTAAAATGAAGTAAGAATGGTGCACAAAACATTGAGATTAATCCAAATCATTAAAAAGTTGAATCATAATATGTTGGGGGTCAATAAGACCAATCGAGAAAACACCCATAAGCTAAAGATTATGTAAAAAGGTGTGGATCTTATCCAAATTTGAGAGACACAAAGTAATTTTTTAACGAGAGAGAATTCAAATGGTTTTGCCAACATATCAACCACCATATCAGAGCACATTACGATTGACAAACCAAGAAAAGAAGTCGAGATGAGATTAACCGATGCAATAAATGAAGAAACCTTACCATAGAACACATCCTTAAATGATTTTGTAAAGTTTGTAGCATTAGGGCCTCCAACCTTCAAAATGTCAGATGCCCTAGTCGAAGCATCCAAATTTTGAGGTGGAGCAATAGAAAATGAACTCACCACAGAAGCCAGGATTAAGGACAGAGCATTACGCAATCAGGCAGGTGTCGATCAACCCTTGGAATCGGATGTACCAAAGCCAAAATAGTAGAGATCCCCAGTCGGGGGTGTGCCACCAAGAGGAAATGAAAAATCACCAGAGAGAAGAGAGCGCTCGGGGCGAGTGGGGAGGAGGGGTATTTTGTGTTTTGGTTTAGGATTATTTAGTTTAGTTTAATTTATTTTATTTATTTAGCTTATTTCAGGTTTAGGTTTTATTTAGTTTATTGTTTAGTTTAGTTTATTTTTTAGCTTAATTTATTTAGTTTAATTTAATTTATTTTAGTTTAGTTTATTTTTTATTTATTTTTATTTTTTATTAATTTTAGGTTCAATTTTAGTTTATTTATTTTAGTTTATTTTAAGTTTTTTATTTAGTTTAGGTTTATTTTATTTTAGTTTATTTACTTTATATAGTTTAGTTTAAGTTTAGGTTTATTTATTTAGGTTTTAGGTTTAGTTTATTTATTTTTATTTATTTTAGGTTAGTTTAGGTTTATTTTAGTTTATTTAATTAATTTTAGGTTTATTTATTTTTATTTATTTTTATTTTATTTTAGGTTTATGTTTAGTTTATTTTATATTTTATTTTTAGTTTAGTTTATTTTAGTTTAGTTTTTTTAGCTTTTATTTTTTTATTTAGGTTTAGGTTTTAGTTTATTTATTTAGTGTATTTTTATTTTTATTTATTTATAGTTTGGTTTAGGTTTAGGTTTATTTTGTTTAGTTCATTTATTTTATTTAGGTTTAGGTTTATTTTTAGTTTAGATTTAGGTTTTTAGTACATGTTTTTAATTTAAGTTTATTTATTTTAGTTTTATTTAGGTTTTATTTATTTAGTTTATTTAATCTAGTTTTATTTTAGTTTGGTTTAACTTATTTAGGTTTATTTTTTATTTTTAATTAGTTCATTTATTAGTTTAGTTTATTTTTTTATTTTTAGTTTAGTTTAGTTTATTTATTTATTTTAGTTTAGGTTTATTTTTTATGCTTTAAGGTTTACAGTTTTTAGGGTTTAGGGTTTAGGGTTTAGGGGTTAGGGTTTATGGTTTAGAGTTTAGGCTTTAGGGTTTAGGGTTTAGGGTTTAGGGTTTAGGGTTTAGGGTTTAGGGGTTTAGTGTTTAGGGTTTAGGTTTAGGGTTTAGGGTTTAGGGTTTAATTTAGGGTTTAGGGTTTAGGGTTTTTTTATAAAATCCACTAAGGGGATAAATTTTGTAGCCACAAAGCGGTATTACAAAAGTCCTTAAGAGGGGAAAATTCTCAAAACTAACACTCCAAGAGCTACAATCAACCTAAAGAGAAAATTCCCCAGACTAGTACAACTAAAAGTAAGAAAGAAAAAGAAACTTAAAAAAAGGAGCAACAAAGCAAAAAAAGAAAAGTCAAAGACTAAAGAGAATAGAGGAGAGGGAGCAGGCTACAAGGAGAAACCAGAAAGAAAAGAAGAAAGACCTGCGGAAAGAAAAATAAGAGAGATCAAAAAAGAAAAGAAAAGGAAGGGAGGAAGAGCAAAAGAAAGGCACACGCTCAACATAGAAAAAATGAGGCAACCAAATTTTGTGAGCTGCCAAACCTCCGAAGGAAGGGTTACATTCAAAAAAAAAAGGCTACCAACCAAAAAGTAAAAAAGAAACATCCCAGCCATCATTGCCAACAATCCTTAGAGAAATGCACTCAACCAAGCAACAAAGTCAGCCAGGAACAAGGGATAACAACCACCAATAGAAGGAAAAAAAGGAAATTAAGTAAATCTGACATAAGGCAAACCAACTTTATCTAAGTTAGAAAGGCCTCTTAATTGCAGATTATTTTCATTGGAAAACAAAGTAAAATCAGAAAGATTACTCCCCAAGCTAGCTAAAAAAGTCAGCACAAGCATTACCTTCTCTCAAAATATGAGTCATTTTAAAAGACAATTTAGAAATAATAGCTTTAATATTCCTAAGTAAGTAGAAAAAATCATCATTACCCTTATGATTGAGTGATCATAGTAACAACCATCTCAACATCGATTCCATCCAAATGGAAAGAAAATTCTTCTCCAAACAAAGCTTAAGAGCATGATAAACAACCATAAGTTCAGCCATAATAATAGAAGTAGTAGAAAGAGGAGTGGAGAAAGCCAAAATAATATTCCCAAGATTATTACAAAAGATACCACCACAGTCATATTTGTTAAGTGCAACAGAACCATTTGTGTTAATTTTAATATAGCAATTAAGAGGCTTAATCCAATAAATGATTTTATAAGAAAGAGGCAAGTCACAATAAGAAAACTTAATACCTAATTTGGAAGCAACAAACTTGCACCCTTTAAAATTAGTACCATTAAGAAGAGCAGCCTTATGTAAAAAATGAATTTTTTCCTTAGTCCTAGAAATAATGTTCTTGTGATTCATAAGAACATTACGATGTTTAGCATCATTTCAAGCCAAATAAACCAAATCAAAGTAATATCCACAACAATTTTGATATGCCCTTTGACAGTATAAAGAAAATAAGAGTTAAGAAGCTGCATTAAGGTAAAATTGCCATTAAAAGAACTAAGGTTAAAAGGTCCTCATACCAATTCCAAACTTTAGCAATAGCACCATTAACAAATACATTACTAACATTCTCAATTTGAAAACAACATAAGCATTTAGAAGGAAGATAAAAACCTTTCTCCAAAAGTAATGAATCAACATCATTAAAACCCCTTAAAATCCTCCAAACAAGAATAGAATAAGAGGTAAGGATAATGTTATTCAAAATTTTGAAAAAGACAGGTGAAGAAGGTTTATTCTCTCTAATATGATGCCAAATATCTTTAAGGAAAAATCACCATTACTAGAAATGATATAAAACTTGATCGAAATAATACCATCAATAGAAATATTGGGAATATCATTACAAATGCAATCGAATTAAATCCAAAAGAGAATGATTCCAATCACCATTTAAAATAAAATGATTAACTTTCAAAGAAGATGTAGAGTGAGTATTAATAGAATCAATAGAGGACACCCCCATCCAATTATCTTGCCAAAAGAAAGAGGAGCAACTATTAATAACCCAAAAAATGAGCGGTTCTGCTTGCCATTTAACAACACAAAGGCTTTTCCAACCAATAGAGTCACCATGCTTATAGCTACAAGTTAAAGGATTTTTACCTTTGCGGTATTTGTAGTTCTTAAAATTAGCCCAAAGACTAACATTCTTCAAATTCCACCAAAGCTTATAAGAAAAACATTTGTGTAATCCAACAAGGACCTGCAACTAAGACCACCATCAAATAAAGATAAAAAGAATCTAAATAAATAAAACAAAATAAACTAAAAGAAATAAAAAATAATTTAAATAAACCTAAAACTAAAAATTTACTTAATTTAAAAAAAATAAATAAAAATAAAAAAACCCTAAAGCCTAAACCTACAACTTACAACCCTAAATGCTAAACCCTAAAACACTAAACACTAAAACCTAAACTTTAAAACCCTAAACCCAACTAAAACACTAAACCCTAAACCCTAAACCCTAAACCCTAAAACCTAAAACCCTAAATCCTAAACCTTAAACACTAAACCTTAAAACCTAAAACCCTAAACCCTAAACCCTAGGCCCTAAACTCCAAACCCTAAACCCTAAACCCTAAACCCTAAAAACTTAAAGATAAACTAAATAAAACCTAAAAATAAAATAAATAAAAAAACCTAAACCTATATAAAATAAGAAAAGGAAATAAATTAAAACTTAAAACTAAAATAAATAGAAACCTAAATTAAACAGAAAAATAAATAACCTAAAATCAAAACTAAACCTAAAATAAAAATCAAATAAACCTAAAAAAATAAAATAAAAATGAAATAAAAACATAAACCTAAAAAATAAACCTAAAAGTAATACCTAAAAATAAATAAAAAATAAAACCTAAACCCTAAACTAAAAAAAAAAACCTAAACCAAAAATAAAATTAAAATAAACTTAAACTTAAACTAAAATAAACTAAATTATAATGAATAAAACATAAACCTAAGCCTAAAATCAACTAAACCTAATCCTAAACATAAACTACATAAAATAAGATAAACTAAAAATAAACCTAAACCTAAACTTCAAAATATAACCTAAAAATAAACCAAAAATAAAACCTAAAACCTAAACTTAAAAAAATATAATAAAAACCTAAACCTAAACTTAAAAATAAAAAATAAAACATAAACCTAAAAAATAAAATAAAAATAAAACTAAACTAAAAAATAAATTACACATAAACCTAAACTTAAAAAATAAATTAAAAGAAAAAAAATAAACTAAACTAAGAAAAAAGCTAAAATAAATAAACTAAACTAAATAAAAATAACAAAAACCCAAATCAAAATAAAAAATAAAATGAACTATATAAATAAAAAATAAACTAAATAGATCTAAACCTATTAGTTTACTTACTTTGAAATAATAAAAAAAATCAAATAAATAAATAAAAAATAATAAAAAACCCTAAACCCTAAATGTAAACGTGAAACCTAAACTCTAAACCATAAACCTACAACCCTAAACCCTAAACCCTAAACCCTAAAACCCTAACCTCTAAACCTTAAACCTACAACCCTAAACCCAAATCCCTAAACCCTAAACCTTAAACCCTAAACCCTAAACCCTAAACCCTAAATCCAAAACTAAACCCTAAACCCTAAACCTAAACCTAAAACCTCAACCTCGACCTAAACTCAACCCTAAAACTAAATTAAACCCTAAACCTAAACCCTGAAACTAATTAAACCTAAACTAAACTAAACCCTAATCCATAAGTAAAATAAACTAAACTTAAAACCCTAAACTAAACCTGAAAACTAAAACCTAAATACTGAACTCTAAATAAAATAAACTAAATAAAGAAAAGAAACTAAACTCTAAATAAACCAAAACCTTAAACTAAACCTACAACTAAACTATAAAACCTAAACTAAACCAAATTAAAACCTAAGCTAAACCTTAAACTTTAAACCCTAAAACCACTAAACTTTAAAGCCTAAACACTAAATCCTAAACCCTAAACCCTAAACCCTAACCCTAAACCATAAAACCTAAAACCCTAACCTTTAAAACCCTAAACCCTAAAAACCTAAAAACCTAAACCTACAAAATAAAATAAAAATAAAACTCAACTAAAAAATAAACCTAAACTTAAACTTAAAGCTAAATAATAAACTAAAATAAAAAACCTAAACTAAAATAAATAAACCTAAAATAAATAAACTAAACTTTATAAAAATAAAAATATATACTTAATTAAAAATTTAAAATAAAATAAACTAAAATAAATAAAAATAAACTAAGTAAACTAAATAAATCTAAACCTATGAGTTTACTTAATTTAAAAAAGAAACCCTAAACCCTAAATGCTAAACCCTAAACCCTAAATCCTAATCCCTAAAATAAACCTTAAATCCTAAACCCTAAACTTTAAACCTACAACACTAAACCTACAACCCAAAACCCTAAACCCTAAACCTTAAACCCTATACCCTAAACCCTAACCCTAAACCCTAAACCCTAAACCCTAAAAGCATAAACCATAAAACCCTAAACCCTAAACCCTAAACCCCAAACCCTAAACCTATATAAATTAAAAGATAAACCTAAACCTAAACCTAACCCTAAACTTATACTCGAGAGGCTGGGGTGGTTCTAGTGGGAATTGGAGAAATAGAAGAACAACCGATCCGATCTACTACTAATGAAACTGTGTCTTTAAAAAAGAGATAGTTCTAATTATCTAAAGTTCTTGATTTGTTCTATGCGTGCTCATTTTTATATCTATATTATCGCTTGTGTCTAAGAAAACTTAATGTGTTACTTGGTTGATGAAATTGAAAAGAATAAATATTGAATATGAATTTATTCTATATTAAAAAAAACCCTAAACCCTAAACTAAAACTTGAACCCTAACCCTAAACTCTAACCCTAAACCCTAAACCCTAAATCCCTAAACCAGAAACCCTAAACCCTAAACCCTAAACCCTAAACCCTCAACCCTCGACCCTAAAACCTCAACCCTCGACCCTAAAACCTCAACCCTAAACCCTAAACCCTAAACCCTAAATGCTAAACCTAACCCTAAACCCTAAACCCTAAACCCTAAACCCTAAACCCTAAAACCCTAATCCATAGTGCCAAAACCCTAAACCTTAAACCTTAACCCTAACCCTAAACCCTAAACCCTTAAGCCTAAAAACCATAAACCCCAAAGCCTAAACACTGAACTCTAAATAAAAAATAAACTAAATAAACTAAGAAAAGAAACCTAAAACCCTAAACCCCAAATCTGAAACCTACAACCTTAAACCCTAAACCTACAACCCTAAACCATAAAACCTAAAACCTAAACCCTAAACCCCAAATTCAAAACCTTAAGCCCTAAACCTTAAACTTTAAACCCTAAAACCACTAAACTTTAAAGCCTAAACACTAAATCCTAAACCCTAAACCCTAAACCCTAACCCTAAACCATAAAACCTAAAACCCTAACCTTTAAAACCCTAAACCCTAAAAACCTAAAAACCTAAACCTACAAAATAAAATAAAAATAAAACTCAACTAAAAAATAAACCTAAACTTAAACTTAAAGCTAAATAATAAACTAAAATAAAAAACCTAAACTAAAATAAATAAACCTAAAATAAATAAACTAAACTTTATAAAAATAAAAATATATACTTAATTAAAAATTTAAAATAAAATAAACTAAAATAAATAAAAATAAACTAAGTAAACTAAATAAATCTAAACCTATGAGTTTACTTAATTTTAAAAAAAGAAACCCTAAACCCTAAATGCTAAACCCTAAACCCTAAATCCTAATCCCTAAAACAAACCTTAAATCCTAAACCCTAAACTTTAAACCTACAACACTAAACCTACAACCCAAAACCCTAAACCCTAAACCTTAAACCCTATACCCTAAACCCTAACCCTAAACCCTAAACCCTAAACCCTAAACCCCAAACCCTAAACCTATATAAATTAAAAGATAAACCTAAACCTAAACCTAACCCTAAACTTATTGAGGGTCGGGTGATGGGAACTGGAGAAATAGAAGAACAACCGATCCGATCTACTACTAATGAAATTGTGTCTTTAAAAAAGAGATAGTTCTAATTATCTAAAGTTCTTGATTTGTTCTATGCATGCTCATTTTTATATCTATATTATCGCCTAAGAAAACTTAATGTGTTACTTGGTTGATGAAACTGAAAAGAATAAATATTGAATATGAATTTATTCTATATTAAAAAAAACCCTAAACCCTAAACTAAAACTTGAACCCTAACCCAAAAACCAAAACCCTAAACCATAAAACCTAAACACTAAAACCCTAAACCCTAAACCCTAAACTCTAAAACATAAACCCTAAACCCTAAACCCTAAAACATAAACCCTAAACCCTAAACCATAAAACATAAACCCTAAACCTAAATCATAAACCCAAAAAAAAAAATTCCTAAACACTAAATCCTGATCCCAAAACCCTAAACTCCAAACCTAAACCCTAAACTAACCATAAACATTAAACCTTAAACCCTAAAAAGCTAAACACCTAAACCTAAACTAAAAAATACCTAAAAATAAAATAAATTAAAAAATATAAATCAAAATAAAATATAAATCAAAATAAATTAAAAAAATAAAATAAAATAAAAACATAAACTAAAATCTAAACATAAACCTAAGACTAAAAAGAAAATAAAATAAAAAATAAAAAACTTAAATAAAATCAAATAAAAAAAACTAAACTAAACTAAAAATAAAAAAACCTAAATAAAATAAAAACTAAACCTAAAATGAAAATAAAATAAACCTAAAATAAAGTAAATTAAAATTAAATAAAAATAAAAATAAAAATAATCCTAAATCAAAATAAAAAATAAAATAAACTAAAATAAATAAAAAATAAACTAAATAAACCTAAGCCCTAAAACTAACCATAAACCTACAACCCAAAACTTAAACCCTAAACCCTAAACCATAAAACCCTAAACCCGAAAACGAAAACCCAAAACCATAAACCATAAAACCCTAAATCCTAATCCTTAAATCCTAAACCCTAAAAGTTACAACCCTAAAACATATAACCCTAAACCCTAAACCCTAAATGCTAAAAACCTAAAAACTTAAACCTAAACTAAATAAAACCTAAAAATAAAATAAATAAATAAATAACATAAAAAATAAAATAAAATAAAAACTTATACAAAAACTTAAACCTAAACCTAGACCTAAAAATAAAAATAAAATAAAATAAATAATTTAAACTAAAATAAATAAATTAAAACCATAACTAAACTAAAAATGAAAATAAACCTAAAATAGAAAACCTAAATAAAATAAAAATTGAACGTAAAATAAAAATAAGATAAACCTAAAATAAAATATAATAAAAACTAAGTAAAAACTTAAACCTAAAAAATGAACCTAAAAAGTAAACCTAAAAATAAATAAAAAATAAAACATAAACTGTGAACTAAGAAAAACCTAAACCTAAAAAAATAAAAGAAAATAAACCTAACCCTAAACTAAAAAAAACTAAACAAAAATAAATAAAACCTAAACCTAAACATAAAACAAACTAAAACTGAATAAACTAAAAATAGACGTAATCCTAAACCTAAAAATAAAAAATAAAATCTAAATATTAAAAATAAAATAAAAATAAAACTAAACTAAAGAATAACATAAACCTAAACCTAAACTTAAAAAAATAAAATAAAATAAGTAAACTTAAAATAAATAGACTAAATTAAATAAAAATAAAAAATTAACATACATAAAAATTAAAAATAAAATAAATAAAATAAATAAAAAATAAATTAAATAAACCTAAACCAAATGGTTTACTTATTTATAAAAAAACTAAAAAAGACCCTAAACCCTAAAACTAACCCTAAACCCTAAACCTACAATCCTAAACCCTAAACCTAAACCCTAAACTCTAAACCCTAAGCTAACCCTAAACCCTAAATCTAATAACTACTAAACCCTAAACCCTAAACCTTAAAGCCCAAACCCAAACCCTAAACCTAAAGCTTAAACCCTAAACCATAAACCCTAAACCCTAAACTAACCCTAAGCCATAAAACCTAAACCCTAAAAATCTTAAACCCAAAGCCTAAACCCTAAGCTAATCCAAAACCCTAAACTCTATTGACTAAACACTAAACCCTAAACCATAAACCCTAAACCCTAACCCTAAACACCTAACCTTAAAACCCAAAACCCTAATGTAAAAACCCTATACCCTAAATCCTAAACCCTAAATCCTAAACCATAAACACCTAAAAACCTAAACCTAAACTAAATAAAACCTAAAAATAAAATAATTAAAAAAAACCTAAACCATAAATGCTAAAAACCTAAAAACCTAAACCTAAACTAAATAAAACCTAAAAATAAAATAAATAAATAAAACTAAAACTAAATAACATAATAAATAAAAAAAATTAAACTATAAATAAAATAAATAAAAACCTAAATTAACCTAAAAATTAAAATAATCCTAAAAATAGAAAACCTAAATAAAATAAAAAATGAATGTAAAATAAAAAAGATAAACCTGAAATAAAATAAAATAAAATGAAAACTAAATAAAAACCTAAACCTAAAAAATAGACCTAAAAATTAAGCCTAAAAATAAATAAAAAATAAAACCTAAACTATGAACTAGAAAAAAACCTAACCTTAAAAAATAAATAAAATAAACCTAAATTTAAACTAAAATAAACTAAACAAAAATAAATAAAACCAAAACCTAAACTTAAAATAAACTAAACATAAACTCTAAACTAAATAAAATAAAATATACTAAAAATAAACCTAAACTAAACTAAAAAATAAAACCTAAAAATAAACCTAAAAAAAAAATCAAAAAGCTAAACCCTATATATAAAAACCTAAACCTAATCCTAAAAATAAAAAATAAAACCTAAACATAAAAAATAAAATAAAAATAAAACTGAACTAAAAATTAAACATAAACCTAAACCTACACCTAAAAAATAAACTAAAATAAATAAAGTATACTAAATAAAAATACAAAATTAGCCTAAATAAAAATAAAAAATAAAATAAATTAAAATAAATAAAAAATAAACAAAATAAACCTAAACCTAACGGTTTACTTAATTAAAAAAACTAAAAAAAACCCTAAACCCTCAACCCTAAACCCTAAATCCTAAACCCTAAACCCTAAAATTAACACTAAACCCTAAACCCTAAACCTACAAACCTAAACCCTAAACCTAAACCCCAAACCTTAAACTAACCATAAACCCTAAACTTTAATCTTTAAACTCTAAACCCTAAACCCTAAACCTTAAACCTTAAATCCTAACCCTAACCCTAAAGCTTAAACCTTAAACCATAAACCCTTAAACCTAAAACCTTAAACCCTAAACTAAGCATAAACCCAAATCCCTAAACCATAAAAGCCTTACACCCGAAAGCCTAAACCCTAAGCTAACCCTAATCCTTATACCCAATTGACTAAACACTAAACACCTAAAAACCTAAACCTAAATTAAATAAAACCCAAAAATTAAATAATTAAAAAACATAAACCTTAAAACCTAAAAATCTAAACCAAAAAACTAAATAAAACCAAAAAATAAAATAATTAGAAAACTTAAACAAAAAAATAAAATTAAAACTTAAATTAAAACCTAAAACTAAACCTAAAAATAAAATAAAATAAACTAGTAAAAATAAACTAAAATATATTAATAATAACCTAAACTAAACTAAAAAATAAAATAAACCTAAGAATAAAAAACCAATATAAAATAAAAACTAAACGTAAAAAAAAATAAAATAAACCTAAAATAAACCTAACGTAAACCTAAAATAAAATAAATTAAAAACTAAATAAAAACCTAAACCAAAAAATTAATCCTAAAAAATAAAACATAAAAATAAATACAAAATAAAACATTAACCCTAAACTAAAAAGCCTAAACTTAAAATAAAAATATAATAAACTAAATAAAATAAAGTAAAGTAAAATAAATAAAACCTAAACCTAAACTAAATAAAATAAAATAAACTAAAAATAAACCAAAGTTTAAACAAAATAATAAAACCTAAAAATAAACCTAAAATAAAAACATAAAACCTGAACCTAAAAAAAATAAAATAAAAACATAAACCTAAACTTAAAAATAAAAAATTAAACAAATAAACCTAAAGCTAAACCTAAAAAATAAATTAAAAATAAAACTCAACGAAAAAAATAAACCTAAACCTAAGAAACAAACTAAAATAAAATACCAAAACTAAAACAAATAAACCTAAAATAAATAAAAAAAATTAATAAAAAATAATAATTAAACATAAATAAAAATAAAGAATAAATAAACTAAAATAAATAAAAACTATACTTAATAAACCAAAACCTACCGGTTTACTTATTTTAATTAAAAATTCTAAACCCTAAACGCTAAACCCTAAAGCCTAAATACTAAACCTTTAACCCTAAACCCTAAAACCCTAAACCCTAAACCCAAAAAACCTAAAAACCTAAACCTAAACTAAATAAAACCCAAAAATAAAATAAATAAAAATACCTAAACATAAATAAAAAAAGAAGTAAATAAAAACCTAAACTAAAACCTAAACCTAAACCTAAAATGAAAATAAAATAAACTAATTAAAATAAACAATAATAAAATAAATTAAAAGCTAAACTAAACTAAAAAATAAAATAAACCTTAGAATAAAAAACCTAAATAAAATGAAAACTAAACATAAATAAAAGTAAAATAAAATTAAAAAATTAAAATAAAAACTAAATAAAAACCTAAACCTAAAAATAAAAATAAAATAAAACTTAAACACTAAATAAAAAAAACCTAAACCTAAAATAAAAATTAAATTAACAAAATAAAATTCACCTAAACCTAAAATAAAATATACTAACTTAAGTACATACTGAAAGCTAAGCCAAAACTAAATAAAATAAAATAAAATAAACTAAAAATAAACCTAAACAATAAAAAAAATAAAAAAAAAAAACCTAAACCTATAAAAATAAACAAATACCTAAACCTAAACCTAAACCTAAAAAAAATAAAATAAAAAAGCTAAACTAAAATAAATAAACATAAAATAAATAAACTAAACTAGATCAAAATATAAAATAAAATAAACTAAAATAAATAAAATAAACTAAATAAACTAAATAAACCTAAACCTACCATTTACTTAATTTCAAAAAAAACCATAAATCCAAACCTTAAGCCCTAAACCCTAAACCCTAAACCCCTGAACCCTAAACCCTAACCCTAAACCCTAAACCGTAAAAGCATAAACCCTAAAACCCTAAACCCTAAAGCCTAAACCCCAAACCCTAAACCCGAAACCCTAAATCCTAAATCATAAACTCTAAACTAAACCCTAAATCCTATCCCTAACCCTAAACCCTAAATCCTAAAAGCATAAACCCTTAAACCCTATACCCTATACCCTAAACCCTAAACCCAAAATGCTAAACCTTAAATCCTAAACCCTAAACCCTAAACCTTAAACCCTAAACACTAAAACCTACAACCCTAAACCCTAATCTCAAAACCCTAAACCCTAAATCATAAACCCTAAATCGTAAACCCTATAAACATAAACCCTAAACCCTAAACCCTAAAAACCTAAACCCTAAACACTAAAACCTACAACCCTAAACCCTAATCCCCAAAAGTCTAAACCCTAAATCGTAAACCCTATAAACATAAACCCTAAACCCTAAACTCTAAACCCTAAACTCTAAAAACCTAAACCCTAAACACTAAACCATAAAGCCAAAACTCTGAACCATAAACAAACCCTAAACCTTAAAACCCTAAACTCTAAAGCCTAAACACTAATCCTAAACCCTAAATCTTAAAAGCATAAACCCTAAAACCCTAAACCCTAAATTGTAAACCCTAAACTATAACCATAAACTCTAAACCCTAAACCCCAAACCCTAAACCTAAACCTAAAGTAATAAAATAAATTTAAAAATAAACCATAAACCCTAAAACCAAATAAACCTAAACCTAAACCTAAACCCTAAAAATGGGCAGAACCTTGATGGTAGGAAAATCACTGTCAACCAGGCTCAGTCTAGATCTAGTAGTGGAGGTGAAGGCCGAGGAGGTTGTTATCATAGTGGTGGCGGGATCTAAAGATGCTGGTGGATATGGAGGTGGTAGTCAGAGCAGTAGTGGTTATTGAAGTGGGAACCATGGTTATGGCGGAGGGAGAGATCGGGGATATGATGGTGGATCCTGCTACTCGAGAGGTTGCGGTGGTTCTGATGGGAACTGGAGAAACTGAAGAACAGCCAATCCGATCTGCTGCTTATTGAACTATGTCTTTACAATAGACATGGTTCTAGTTATCTAGGGTTTTTAATTTACTCTATGTGGGCTCATTTTAAAACTATGTCATCACTCATGTCTTAGAAAACTTGGTGTGCTATTTGGTTGATGAAATCAGAAAGCATAAATGTTGAATATGAATTTGTTCTCTTAAAAAAATAAAACCAAAACCCTAAACTCTAAACTATAACCTGAACCCTAAACCTAAAACCAAAATAAATCTAAACCCTAAAACCCAAACCCCAACCAAACCCTAAATCCTAAACCTAAACCCCAAATGCTAAACCCTAAACTCTAAACCCTAAATTAACCTACTAAACCTAGCTAAAAAGCTAAACCTAAACTAAATAAATAAAAAATAAAATAAAATAAAGAAAACTAAGCCAAAATAAAGTAAAATAAAATTAAAACCTAAACTAAACATAAACTAAACCTAAACCTAAATAAAATGGTAAATAAATAAAATAAATAAAATAAATAAAACATAAACTAAACTAAAAATAAAACCTAAATAATAATAAATAAAATAAACCTAAAATATAAAATAACCAAATAAAATAAAAGATACAATTAATCCTAAAAATAAAACCTTAAAATAAATTTAAAAAAAAAACCTAAACCCTAAACTAAAATAAAAAAACCAAACTTAAAGCTAAACTAAAATAGATTGAACAAAATAAATAAAACCAAAACCTAAACTTAAAATAAACTAAACTAAACTAAATAAAATAAAATATACTAAAAATAAACATAAATCTAAACTAAAAAATAAAAACTAAATACAAACTTAAAATAAAAACTTAAAACTATAAACTAAAATAATAAAATAAACTCTAAACCTAAAACTTAAAATAAAAATAAAACCTAAAAATAAAATAAAAATAAAACTAAACTAAAAATAAAATAAAATAAAACCTAAACTAAAATAAATAACCACATAAATAAATAATTAATTAAACAAAATAAAATAAATCTAAATAAAACTAAAAAATAAAATAAAGTAAAATAAATAAAAAGTAATCTAAATAAACCTAAACCTTAAATTAAAAATAATAAAAAAATAAATTAAAAAAATAAAAAATAAAATAAATAATCCTAAAAACCCCAAACCAAAACTTACAACCATAAACCCTAACATAAACCACTAAAATCCAAAAATCTAAAAGTTTGAACCACAAACTTAAACCTAAACCACAAAATAAAACCTAGACCTAAACTAAACCTAAACCACTAAACCACCCTAAACCTAAATAAACACTAAAATAAACCAAAACCTAAAAAAATAAATAAAATAAAATAAAAACCTAAAAACATAAACCTAAACTAGCTGAATAAAAATAAAATAAATTAAATATAAAATAAAACCTTAACTAAACTAAAATAAAATAAACCTAAAAAATAAAACCTAAATAAAATAAAACTAACATAAAAACATAAAATAAAATAAGAACTAAAAAAATGTGAATTGAAAATAAATAAATAAAATAAAATAAAAACTAAACTAAAATCTTAACCTAAAATAAACTAAATCAAATAAACATAAACTTAAATTAAAATAAAATAAATAAAAATACATAAACACTAACCTAAAATAAAATAAACTAAACTAAACCCTTAACCAAAATAAAATAAAATAAAAAAATAAAATGAAACCTAAACTAAAAAAAATTAAACCTAAAATAAAACCTAAAAAAACCTAAACCTAAAAAATAAAATAAAAACTAAAACTAAACTTGAAATAAAAATATAACAAACTTAAAAATAAAATAAAATAACACTAAACTTAAAATAAACTAAACAAACCTAAAATAAACTAAAATAAAAAAACTAAACTAAAATAAATAAATGAATAAATAAACTAAACTAAATAAAATGTTTAAATAAATGTAAATAAAATATAACTATCAAAATAAACTAAATTTAAAACTGTTTTACTTAATTAAAAAAAACAAATCCTAAACCTAAATCTTACCCTAAACCTAATTAACCAAACTTCTAACCCCATGCAAATTAACCCTGACCTAAAACTAAACTTAAAACGTGATCCTAAACCTAAGAAACTAAATAAAATAAAATGGATTAAAACTAAAACTTAGCGGTTTACTAATTTAAAAAAAAACAACAAACTTTAATCTTAAACCTTAATCCAAAACCACTGAATGAAACCCCAAATAACTAACTAAATAATAAACTACCCTAATCCTTAATCCTGAGCCTAACTAAAGCCCTAAGCATAAATCTAAAGCTGGTGAATCTACCATGAAACTGACATACTAAATAAGCATAATCATAAACCCTCTCTGATCAGTTATCTTGGGTAGCCCTAGCCATGGGCCACAGGCCTGACAAACCCACCACTAAAACTAGGCTCTGCCTTGACACCAGGCCCTAAAACCCTCCACTGACTCTGAGCCTAAAGGCTGAGCAATTAGGCCAAAACCAGCATGGCTTAAGATCCTGATCCTGATCCTGGGCCACTGGACCCTAACTCACAGGCCCAGACCCAGACCATGACCAGATCCACTGTGCCCTTAAAGACACACTGATGGGCCCTGAGCTAAAGGCCCTGATCACTGACTAAACTAGATAATGGATTAGATGAGCCTCTTGCGGGTTTGCTGTTTAAAGGCCATGGGCTTTGGGCCCACTACTGAGCCCTGGGACTGGGCCTCAATCTGACTCAGGCCCTGGGCCTAGGCCTGAGCCCAGTACTGATGACCTATACTGAGCCAATAAGCGTAAAGGCTTAACCCTGACCCTGGGCCACAAACTCCAAACCACTTACCACTAACATAGCCCTAAGACTGAGCTATGGGACCACTGACTCTAACTAGTCAATCTTAAACTGAGCCCTAGGCCTACCCTAAAACCCACAACCCTGAGCCCTACACTAAATGCTGAACCCTAAACCCTAACCCTGAGCCACTGCTTTATATAAAAATCTTACCACTAAAACCCTAAAAGCACAGACACTAAAGCCAAACTGACACTAAACCCACAAAGTATACTAAAACCCTAAACCCTATCTTAACCCTAAACCTAAAACCCAAAACAACCCAAACACTAAACCTAAACAGCTAAACTAGTAACTAAATAAATTAAAATTAAAACTAAATCATAAAACCTAATAAACCAAACCTAAACCCTAAGAATGTGGGAACTTTGATGGCAAAAACATCATCGTCAACTAGGATAAGTCTAGATCTATCAATGGAAGTGAAGGCAAAGGTGGCGGTTATCATCTTGGGAGATCGAAGGTCTTTGGTGGATATGGAGGTGGTGGTCAGAGTAGTGGTGGTTATGGAAGCGAGAGGAGTGATAGAGGTTACAACTTTAGTAGTGGCAGTGGCAAAGATCGAGGATGTGATGGTGGATCCCACTACTCGAGAGGCCCGGGTGTTTATGATGTGAATTGGAGAAATTGAAGAATGATTGATCTGATCTATTGCTTATGAAATTATCTTTATAATAGAGATGGTTTTGATTATCTAATTTTTAACTTGCTCATCGTGCTCATTTTTGATCTATGTCATAAACATGACTTAGAAAAAATTAGTCTTACATGATTGATGAAATCAAAAGAAGAAATGTTGAATTTGAATTTTTTCTACTTAAAAAAACAAAATCCTAAACTCTAAACTAAAACACGAACTCTAAACCAAAACCAAAACCCATAATCCCTAAACAAACCCTAAACCACGAAACCTAAAACCACAAAAATACCCTAAACCCTAAACCCTAAAACCCTAAAGTTCCCTACCCTAAAACAAATCCAAAATACCCACAAATCATAAAACACAAAAAAACCATAAACTAATAAGACCTTAAAATAAATAAATAAAACTTAAACCAATTTAAAAAAAATTAAATCAAATTAATTTAAAACCTAAACCTAAACTAAATAAAAATAAAATAAAGAATAAAACTAAAATAAAATAAAATAAATAAAACCTAAACTAAATAAAAATAAAAAAATAAAAACTAAATAAAATAAAATAAAATAAACCTAAAATAAAATAAAATAAAACTAAATAAACCCTATCTAAATATAAACCTAAAAATAAATAAAAAATAAAACTAAACCAAAATAGAAATAATTTAAAATAAAATAAAATAATCCAACCTAAACTAAAATAAATAAAACCAAAGATCAAACCTAAAATAAACTAAACCTAAACTAAAATAAAATAAAATAAAATACTTAAAATGAACATAAACCAAAACTAAAAAATAAAACCTAAAATAAACTTAAAACATAATACTAAGAAAATAAAATAAACACTAAACCTAAACTAAAATAAAAAATAAAACCAAAATAAAAAATAAAATAAAAATTAAACTAAAAAAAAATAAAAATAAACCTAAACCTAAACCTAAATTAACTAAAATAAATAAATATAAAATGAATAAAGTAAACTAAATAAAATAAAATAAACCTAAGTAAAAAAATAAAATATAAAATGGACCTAATGACATAATAAAGACTTCAAAGGCATGATTCTTGTCTTGAGATTTTCCCACTTTACATGCATGAATAAAGTAGGGTTTATAATAAACCAAGTTCTTATGTTCCAATTGAGGTAATCCTCCATAGTTAATTACATCTTATCAAATGAAATTTCTTAAGAATACTCTCAATTAAAGTAGATAATTATCATCTCCAAAGATTTTAAGGTTAGACTATCAAAGGATTGGTTGTATTTGGAAAATCAATAGGGAAAGTTCAAGGAGAAGACTTATTTTTTGAATCCAAATGAAATAAATAGGAAATGCTCATGATACTAAGTCAATGATCATTCCAATCCATGTTATGGTTGGGCTTTATAATTTTGAAGTTAAGAAGATTAATATGTTTTGAGTTCAAATTTAATTAGATGGGGCTTATAATCCACCAACATAAGGTTGTGGGAATGCCAGAGGTGAGTATGCTCATAGCCTAATGAAAATAGCTACCTTAAATCCTAAATCTAGCGAGCTTTAGTATGATCTAAAGCATGACCTAAATTTAAGCGACATGTGGACATAGGGGTTTACCTCCACAATAGAGAATTAATTATCTGACTTTTGTACTTATAACCACACAGGTGGCCACCATAACTCCTCTATGATTTTAAAACCATGTAGTTTGGTCTTTTAAATTATAAGATAGTTAAGTATTTAATTAGAAAGAGGCTAAATTCCTAAACACACTCCCTAAGAGATTAGAGCATGAATGGTATGAGCATATGACTTAATCTATAAATGAAAACTCTTTTTAAATTTTAGTTTATTTTAGACACATCATTTTGATAGAGGCTTTAGAATTTCTTATGCCTAAATGCATGATGAAATTAGTTATGGGTAAAATCAACTAGAAGAAGGTGCTCTCCACCACAAGGGATGCCCTCATAAGTCAAGAATTCCTTTATCATGCAAGGATGGAGATTCTTCATGTTTAGGAGAGAAAGAAAATGCATGCATGATGTGAAACATACAACCATACAAATAAGGGGTTAATAAATATTTTAATTATCTTATTTATGTCTTAGGCTTTATGATGAGGTTATGAGTTGTTTAAAATTTAGTTATGAGTGATTAATTAGGTAGAAAATTATTTTTACCCTTATACAACCTGAAATATAAAATAATAATTATAATTGTATTAAATGCTATGGAGGTCTTCTTGCTTCATATCTCCATTTTTTATTTGGTGCCTTCTTTGATTTGGATGGTGCTTGCTTTAAAAGCGTCATAGGGCATCCTAAGACAAAGCCTTCTAGCCATTGCTCATCCTAATCCCCCATAACATTAATCCTAATTCCTATTGCAAAAATTATATTTATGTGGGAAGCGTTTAACTACCTACAAAGTAGAGGTTACCTCAATATACATATAATTACGAGTTGTATTTATAATTTGGACTTAGCACACATGGGTAAGCACACTTATCATAACTTTGATTATGCTTAAGGATTTAAGCAACCTGCAAAAAGAGCATTCACATTTATTTTTAAGCATCCCTTAAGCATAATCCTTTGTAGAAAATATGATTAGGCTAATATTGGCCTATCATCCAGTCTATGAAGCATACACTTTAACATCCAATCTAAAATAATAAATCATCAATAAACATACATCATATTTTACACCATCCTAACTTAGAGCTAAAAGTGGTGACTTAATTCTAATTTTTGTATTAAGGCTTGTGTGGTAAGTCTTGTATTTTCTAAGTGTAGAAGGATTCAATTTAACATGAAAGGTTGATTTCACTTGAAGTAGTTTAATTGGTTTGAGAATTTTAATTTGTGTTTTCTTTTGTTTCATTTGATTACACTTAGCAACTAAGTGTAATAAAGAGAGGAAAAGAGGATTGCCCTCTTTTATCCCTACCTTAAGTCACTTTCTAAAGTATATTAATTTGAATTTGTTCTCTTTAGTGAATGGAATGATTTAATCAATCCTAGGTTTAGGTTCACTTTAAATAACTCTATTCAAAATAAAAGGCATCTTAAGATAATTTTAAATGAATTACTACCACATGACATATATTAAATCATTCCTTTCCATCACATGTAACATGCATAAAATTTAATCCTAAGTGTATCTCTACATGCAACATATTTTAGCACACTTAAATGATGAATGTATGTGTATGTTTATAATTTATCTTTTATTTGATTGAATTATTTAAACATATTAATTTAAAACTTTATCCAAATTCTTATGCAAAAAGGACATAAGAATAAAATTATATAGGCATGTGCCATTGTTAAACCAAGGAAGTGAGGTAATCAAATGACCTCCTTTGAGCTAGCTAAAATTCTTTGGATTCGGACTATACCCATTTGCATTCAAACATATGTTGTATACATGAACATAGGAAGTAAGCCCCAAATCATATGGCTAATTAATTCAACCACTTATTCAATTATGAATGCATGCAATTTTAATGTAAAATGGGATTTTCAATCACTAATCACATATCATATACAAGTACAAAAATATTGGCAAGTACATATCATTATTAAACCAAAAGTGAGGTAATCAAATGACCTCCTTGGGCTAACTAAAGCACGGTATTCCTGGGATGTCTAGACTATATACTTGCTTTTCTTGGACACACATGGATGTATACATAAAATGAGGGAAAGAAAACCATGCAAAGATTCTATTTTTTAATTGAATAATTTATATACATGAATTAAAGCTCTATCTAAATTCTAATTTTGAAATACATAATAATGAAATCAAGCAGACGTCTTATTATTAAACCGAAGTGAGGTAATCAAATGACCTCCTTCAAGCTAAAACCTCATGTTCAGGATGTCGGACTATATACCCATTACCATTCAATCTTATATAAATCAACACATGAATAGAGAAAGAGAACATAACATTCATACACTTAAGCTATAAGCACATGAATTTCTTATATATTTATAACTAGCATCGAACACATATTATTATTGATTTATAAGCTTTTGAAAAAAAATTGATAATAGCCATGCATATATTAAATTAAATCAACACATGCAAGCTTACATAAAGGAAATCCATTTTATTTTACTTGATTTTAAAAAGATGGATCCATGAATTCAAATGATATACCCAGTTTAACATGATTGGAAATAGGTTAATCAAATATAAGCATGTGATTCATTCAACCAAACTAGTTCTTAAGAGTAATCAAATCAAACAAGATTATTTAAAGCAAACCAAAGCTTCTTTATTAATTAAGTTTTGGATTTGATTTAAAGAAGGAAAAGAGAAATCATCACTTGATGTTTTAAAACCATTCCCATTAATGGTTTGATTAATTTAAGGAAATGTAATTAAGTTGATTTTATGGGTTAATTAAGTTGAACCCTTAATCAGATGAATTAATTACCCTTACCTATGTCACCTTAAAGTAATTAATAAAATAATTATGAGCCAACATGATATGCATGGAAAATAAACTTCTAATGATACTAGAAAATAAAAGGGGCCTAATGCAATTAGCTCATGATTAATAGTTAATTAGATTAAGGGACTTAATTAATTACTCTCATGGTTTTCCCATACATGTGGACAAACCATAATTTCATTACACTCCTTTAGGTTATTAAACACCTAAGATCAACACCATGATTTAATTAATTAAGGTCTGATGTGATTATAATTTTAATTTGATTAAGTGATTTAATTAATTAGTTAAATTTTAATTAATATCATTTTAAAAAAGGGTGAAATGAACTTAGGGAAAGGGGTCCCAACCCTATTCCGTAGTTCACCTACTATTGAACAATGATTAATAAATGTAATTAACCAATTTGTTATTATTCATGGGATTAATAAATCATTAATTAACTTAAAAGAGTAATCAAGATTTAATTAGTCAATTTTTGTAATTAAGTGAGCAATAAATCTCAAGAAAATCATGTGAGGTACAGTCATCCCATTAAATTAACCAACAAAATTTGGGTTTAATTGCTCAAGTAATTAAAGAGTAATTAAGCTAATTGATTTTATAATTAAACCTTAATTAAACCATAATTATTATTCAAAATTATGTAAGACCATTTTTAATTAATTCTCCTCTGAAAGACCTTTAAAATGAGTATTTATTTGCATTTTTTTTATTTCTTTATGATTGTTTATGATTTTTAGATGTTTTAGCCATTAAAATAATTAATTAAACTAATTAAATCTAATCTATTGGCCTCATGTGGTTTCCACATGGCTCTGGATTGGCTACTTAAAACTTATCTAACTTCGAGCCATTGGCGGTGGTAGATGCACTTTCTTGTCTATCATGCGATATAAGATTGGATGTCTACAATTAATTCCACATCTTAATAGGATTAAATAAGATCGATCTAGCAGATCTAATCACAACCATTTATTTTGATCATGAAGAATAGACTGTGCTTGATCTAATGTCATGCGAGTGAGGGAGAATAGAGTCTGTCCACCGTTGCTCACTTGATATGAGCTTACCTGAGCTTGAATCAACTCTAAAAGGATCCCACATCTTCAGGACATCCATCAAAGGGGATCTAACAATCAAGATCACATGAGATGGAAGTTTTCTTCAAAAAGCTCCAACCCATTTTTGCCTAAGGATTGATTTTGGAAGCATACCCGGTCAGAGTCAAGATTGGTGGCTCGAATGATTGAGAAAGCTTCATCTAGTGGAGATAAAACCATGTTGAGTAATAATTGGATCAATTCCTTGATGTTCACTTGGAAGGCCACGAACTGATGATTTGGAGCTCAGCTTTGATCGAAGCCCCACCTTCAGTACTCAAAAAGCTTGGGAGATGATTCACTCTTGCTTAGCGAGGCCTAAGGAAGGTGCGTGTAAATTTAATTTGAGTTTGATGGAGAAATGGGGAAGTTTGGTCAAAAATGGGAATGTCCTATTTCAGGATGGCCAGGAATGGCATTTTTTGATCGAGGAATGAGCTTGGGGGCTAAGGGAATAGCTCTAGTAGCTTGTCTTGGGTAGCTAGGGATCTGAGGAATGATTTTTGTGTGTATTTGAGTGGAAATGAGGTGGTGTATGCCCTTCTTCATCTTGATCAGATAGTGGGATCAGCTATGGCTTCTAGTGGCCATCCGATCATCTCAAGGAGTTGTGGTTGGTAGGGAGAAGGTGAGTTGGCTCGGCTTGGTTGGTTGAAGGTGTGGAGGTGGCTGCCAAAGAGGAATAATGGGTGTTTTATGTGTTTCAAATGCTCCAATGGGGAGGGTGATGTGATTTCACCTCCCATATGGCCAATCCAACAACCCATTGGGTGGTGGCGGTGTCTAGGTGCTAGGTGGTCCATTGGGAGAGTACCAAGTGACCAAGCAATGGAAATGAACTCTTACATGGGTGATTTGTCCTATGTGATGCCTTTGAATCATAGAATGATCATTTGGCATTATATTTGATTTGAGAATATTTGAAATGAGAAAAAGGTGGGTTAGCCCTAATTTCAAGTAAATTGGAGTCGATTTGGTTAGGTTTGGGTCAATTTGACTCATTTAGTTCAAATTATGTTAGGTTGGGTCAAATTGGGTCAAACCAAGGGTTCATTCAAGTTCATATGATAATTTATAATTTTTTGGTTCAATTGGTTTAGTTTAGTTTGGCTTAGATTTGATTTTGGCTCATTTGAGTTCATTTTAGTCAAATGGGTTAAGTTAACTAATTTGAACAAATTGGACAAATTGGCTTGGTTTGGGTGTTTGTTTGGGTTTAGTTGACTAGTTGAAAGTGATTGTAGGATTTGGTTTCATATAATTTAGATTTGGTTTGATTTAGGCCAAGTTGAACCTTTAGGTCAATTTGGGTAGAATGGGTTCAATTGGGTCCAATCATGGTTGTGGTCAAGTTCAATAATAAATTTGGAATGACCTTGATCCATTGGTTGCAATTAATTTGGTTTATATTTTGATTTGACCCAATTTGGTCTTTTAAGTCAATTTGGGTCAACTTGGGTCAAGTGGGCCAATTAGGTTTGGTTTGACTCAATTGAAGGTCAAGTCAAATTCAAATATTGATTTTGATTTGGAATGAATCATTATTTTCAAGGGATTTGGCTTAGGTTTGGGTTCATAAGGGGTTGAAGTTGTCAAATGACCAAGTTCACTTGGTTTGACCCAATTTATGATAGTTGATCAAGTTAGGGTGATCAACAATCATGATGGGAGGTTTTGATGGGCTTGGTTCAATCAAATTTGTGTAGGATTAGAACTTGGCTCAAATAGGTCAAATAGGTCACTTTGGGTCAAGTGGACCAATTGGGTTTAGTTGGCTTGATTTTGGGTTGAGTTTGATTAGTTGACTTTATATATGGATTTGGGATTGATATATAAATTCAATTACAGTGGCTTGGGTTCAAATGGGTTTTGGATCATTTGAAAATTTCAAGTCAAAAGGGTTAAGTAAGGTTTGACTTGGGTTGATTTTTGTTTGGTTTGATGATTATAGATTTCATTTATATTTGTGAATATGATTGAAGGTATTTATGATTGATTGAATTTAGGTTTTAGAATGAAGGAATTTTAAGTTCATGGAGTTGGGTCACATGCTTAGGTTTTGATTTTGATTTAGTTTGATTTAGTTTTGATGATTTAAATGTATGTTTCATTTAAATTTGTAAATATGATTGAAAAATTGATTTATTTGTTAGAAAATCAATTGAGTTTGACTTGATTTGGATTAAGCTTTAGCTAAGTCCATGGGATAGGTCATATGACTTAGGAAGAGTTTTTATTTAATTTGATTTAGTTTGATTTAGTTTAGATCATTTCAATGTAGATTTGATTTCTATTTAGGAAGATGATTGAAGATATAAATTGATTATGAGAAAAAAATGATTTTGATTTTGGATTTATTTGGCTAAGTCCATGGGATAGTAATATCTTAGGAAGGGTTTCAAGTTTGGATTTTATCATGGGATTGAATCATTTAGTTTTGGAATTTGGGTTTTTTGAATTTGAATTTGATGTTTGAATTGATCTTGAGGTTTGGTTTGAGAAGGTGAACATGGATTGGATTTGGGTTGTAGGGTAGGTTGATTATCCTAATCCCTAAGATAACCATATGGTTAACCCTTTTAAGTCATTAGGCTTAGGTTAAGTGTTTACCTAATTGTTAGAAGTACCTTATTACTAGGGAAGTCTTAGTGTTTAGAAGACTCTTAAGACTAAGATGGGAAGATTGAATTTGCACACCAAAAGTAAGATCAACAGGCCTTAAGCTCCATAGTGTTGCCCATGGAGATAGATGATTGCGTGACCAAAGCCAAGTTTCACATTATAGACTGCAATACATCTTTCAACACTTTGTTTGGGAGACCATGGATACATGAGAATAACATAGTTCCATCCTCTCTACATCAGAGTATGATGTTCCTGAGAGGTGGGATCGACTACTGTGTCAAAGGTGATTTCATGACATTTCTGTTCACTTGGGTACATATATGAGGATGAGGCTTACCTCCCTAAAATCAACAAGTCTATTATCATGACCTTGGCCAAACTACCTCCCTAAAATCAACAAGTCTATTATGTGGCCTTGGCCAAAGTTTAAAAAAATAAAAAAAAAAGAAAAAAGAGAAAATGAAAAATAAAAGAAAAGAAAATGAAAAGAGAAAATAAAAGAAAAGACTTGGAGGAGGAAGTGGAGCGACATTAGATTTAACCAGTTTGTTACTCCATTCAGAACATATGGGAAGGACTACGACCTCCTCCGAGCGAGAGGAAGAGGAAGTTCAGAGGTAGTCCCAAAGGTGGAAAACCTATTTATTGGCCACCCAAAAAATATATCTATTAGAACACACACTATCCATATAGACTTAAAATCTAGTTCTTAGGATGAGTCTTATATGGCTAACACACCAACTAGCTCGTCTCAGCAGTAGATTCCCTCGGAGGTGACACTTGAGCCAGATAGTGATGGAGACTGGGCTCCAAAGCAAAGTGTAAGTGTATCCAAGTCTATATGTGAAACAGTTAGGCATCAGTTGGGAACCTTAGATCTAACCCTATTTTCCTCTCAAAATGCTGAGGGTTTTATAATTAAGGAAGCCCTTAAGTCATCCACAGGTGTGAAGACTCAGAGGTTCTTTCTGGGAGCATCATCCTCAAGTCAAGAATTTGATGTAGAACTTGAGGATGATTCATATAAAGATTTAATAGAATTACCATTTGATTGGTACTTGCCTTTTGTTCATAATTTAGCAAAGAAAGGGTTAATCCCACATACTTGTTCAAAGTATAGGTCAGACTACTTCATAAGAATATAAAAGATCAAATGCAAAAACCCTCAATCAAGATTGAGACTAGGAATCTAAGTTATAGTTTAGGTTTAGGTATTTATTTATTTTATTTTAGTTTAGTTTTTATTTTTTATTTTATTTTGGGTTTGGGTTTATGTTATAGTTTAGGTTTTAATTTTATTTTATTATTTAATTTTATTTAGGTTTAAGTTTTTTTATTTATTTTATTTTAAGGTTTTATTTAGCTTAGGTTTAGGTTTCTAGG
Organism: Cymbidium sinense; assembly: GCA_021442155.1. Taxonomy (NCBI): domain Eukaryota; kingdom Viridiplantae; phylum Streptophyta; class Magnoliopsida; order Asparagales; family Orchidaceae; genus Cymbidium; species Cymbidium sinense. The sequence goes on along the minus strand of JAKCPB010001140.1, from coordinate 36,982 downwards.
TTTTTAGGGATTCGCGGTTAGGGTTTAGGTGCCAAGGTTTAGGGTTTAGGGTTAGTTTTTGGGTTTAAGGTTGGGGTTTCTTATTTATGTATTTTATTTATTCTTTTTTTAAATTAAGTAAATTGGTAGGTTTAGGTTTATGTAGTTCATTTTTTATTTATTTGAGTTTAGTTTATTTTTATTTTTATTTAGGTTTATTTTTATTTTAATTTAGTTTAGTTTATTTATTTTAATTTTGGTTTTTTATTTTCTTTAGTTAGATTTCTTTTTTTTTATTTAATTTTATATTTAGTTTATTTTTAGGTTTATGTTATTTTATATTTTAGGTTTAAGTTTAGGTTTTAATTTATTTTGTTAGGTTTTGGTTTTAGGTTTTTATTTTAGGCTTATTTTTAGGTTTTATTTATTTTTTTTGTTTAGGTCTTGTTTTATTTTTAGTTTATTTTATTTAGTTTAGGCTTAGGTTTGGTTTAACATTACCATTCTTAGTCGGGATGTGAAAAGTGGAGGGTTGCATTAGAGTTGATAGCGTAAAACTTGTCAAAATAATCATGAAATGAATCCTTTAAATCATTGTGTGTTAATCTTTGGTCCCACAGGCGATGCTTGTATGGCTTGAATGATGAAAAATGCTAACTTGCATCAATGCTCGGGTGCAGTGTTAAATAAGCAAGGATTCCCACATTATGGATGGATGCGGGCAAAGAAGTTAGTCCATGAAACTAGAATTAGGTTAGGATCTTGGAATATAGGTACTCTTACAGGTAAATTAATTAAATTAATAGATATTATGGTTCATAGAAAGATAAATATTTTATGTGTTCAAAAACTAAATGGGTTGGAGAGAAGGCTAAGGAGATTGATAGTTTAGGTTTTAAACATTGATATTCACGTAAAAGTCAAACTAAAAATAGTGTAGGTGTGATTATAGATAAAAGTTTGAAGGATAATGTTATAAATATTAATAGATGTGGAGATAGAATTATAGCTTTAAAGATTATGGTTGATATTAAGATTATCAATGTTATAAGTGTCTATGATCCTCAAGTAGGTTTGGAGGTAAGCATAAAAGAAAATTTTGGAATGAATTAGAGGATTAATAAAAGATACCTCTTGAAGAAAAGTATTTATTGGAGGAGATTTAAATGGACATGTTGGTAGAGTGGTAGAAGATTTTAAAAGTATTCATGGTGATTATGGATGTAGAGTGACTAATGAAGAAGGTAGGACTATATTATATTTTGCTTTAGCTTATGATTTTATAGTTGCTAACACTTTATTTAAGAAAGGGGATGAACATATTATTACTTATTAAAATGAATATAGTAAAACACAGATTGATTATTTTCTGATAAGAAAAATAGATCGTTTAGATTGTAGAGATTTTAAGGTCATTCCAAGTGAAAATTTAAGTACCCAACATTGATTGTTAGTTTTAGATTTTAAGATGAAAAGTTGTAAGAGAAAAAATAAATTAAATTATTGTGCTAGAATTAGATGGGGACACTTAAAGAATACAAATAAAAATATTTTTAAGAGCAAGCTATAGGAGATTAGAATTTAGGATGCTCATGAGGAAGCTAACATTATGTGGGAAAAAATAGCAAGTGAAATTAAGCAAGTTTCTAAAGATGTGCTTAGAGAATCAAAAGGAAAAGCTTCTTTTAATAAGAATAGTTGGTTGTGGAGTGAGAGTGTGTAAGAAAAGACAAAAAATAAGAAGTTTTATTATAAAACATGGTTTAGATGTAAAACTAGGAGAAAAAAAAATATAAAGTGGCTAGAGATTCTAAAAGCGTATATGATGCAAAAAATTTAGCTTTTAGTGATTTATACAGTAGATTAGATACCAAAGAAGGTGAAAGATGTATGTATATATTAGTCAACCAAAGAGATTGGCAAAGTAAAGACAGTTCAAGTGAGGTGTATTAAGGATGAAAATAATATAATGCCTTTTTATGAAAAGGATATTGAAAATAGGTGGATGAGGTATTTTGATAAACTTTCCAATGAAGGATCTAAAAGTATGATTGATTTTAGCAACCTTAATACACTAAACAAAAATAGAGAATTTTATTTTTATCATCGTATTAGTAAATCCAAAGTTAGTGAAGCTTTAAAGAAAATGAAATGTAGAAAAGCAGTAGGACTGGATAATATTCCAATAGAAGTGTGGAAATGTTTAGAAGATCAAGGAATTTCTTGGCTTACAAATCTTTTTAATTTCATTTTAAAGACTAAAATGATGTCAGATGAGTGGAGAAAGAGTTTGTTGGTTCCTATATTTAAGAATAAAAGTGATGCACAAGAGTGTGCAAATTATAGAGGAATTAAGTTAATGTGCCATACATTAAAATTATGGGAGAGAGTAATGGAGCATAGGTTATGATGTGATATAGAAGTTTCTTACAATCAGGTAGATCTACTATGGTTGCTATACATTTGTTAAGGGGTTTGATGGAGAAGCATAGAGAAAGTAAGGAGGATCTACATATGATATTTATTGATTTAGAGAAAACTTATGATAAAGTTTCAACAGATGTTCTTTGGAGAGTTATAGAATAGAAATGAGTTAATATTGGTTATATTCAAGTTATTAAGGATATGTATACTAGAGCTGTTACTTGTGTCCAAACACAAGGAGGATTGATAAAATATTTTCCTATTTTAGTTGGATTATGTCAAGGATCAGCTTTAAGCCCTTATCTTTTTTTACTTTTGTTATGGATGTTCTTACTAGGCCTTTGTAAGAAGATGTACCTTGGTGTATGCTTTTTGCTGATGACATTCTTCTTATTGATAATACTAGAGAGGGAGTCCAACTTGAATTTGAATTATGGAGGTCAACTAGAGTATAAAGGCTTTCATCTAAATATATCTAAAATTGAATATATGGAGTGTAATTTTAGTTGTAGAAGTTCTAGTGGTAGTGTTGTGACATTAGGGAGAACAAGTCATTAATAAGAGTGAGCATTTTGAGATATTTAGGCTCTATTGTTCAAAAATGATGGTGAAATAGATGGAGATGTTATTAGTACTCAAGTTGGATGGTTGAAGTGGAGGAATGCATCTAGCTTATTATGTGATAGAAAAGTTCCACTTAAACTTAAGGAAAATTTTATAAGATGGTTGTAAGACAGCAATGACTTATGGTGCGAATGTTGGCCAATAAAAAGAAGCATAAAACTAAGTTAAGTTCTGAGATGAGGATGCTTAGGTGGATGAGTGGCTTTACTCTTAGAGATAGAATGCAAAATGAGTATATTCGAGAAAAAGTTGTTGTAGCTCTAATGGTACATAAGATTAGGGAGTGTCAACTTAGATGGTTTGGCCACATAAAGTCTGTCCGATGACCCGATTAGGAGAGTAGATGCATTAGATTTTCCTTATGTTAAGAAAGGTAGAGGTAGACCTAAAAAGACTTGCTTAAGATGTATAAAAAATGATCTTAGCATACTTGATTTAAATGAGAATTTGACACATAATAGGACCTGAGAGGGATTCATTGTGACCCACCCTGGGATTAAGGCTTGTTGTTATTGTTGTTGTTGTTGTTGTTATTGTAGGCTTGCGTTTAGGTTTAGTTTATTTTAGACTTAGGTTTAGTTTATTTTAGTTTAGGTTTGGTTTTTTTTTAGTTTAGGGTTTAGGTTTTATTTACATTTTATTTTTAGGTTTATTATTTAGGTTTAGGTTTTTATTTTATTTTTATTTTATTTTATTATATGTTTATTTTATTTTAAGTTTAGCTTTTATTTTATTTAGGTTATTAATTTTTTAATTTTGTTTAGGATTTTATTTTAGTTTAATTTTTTAGTTTTTTATTTTCTTTTTTTAGGTTTAGGTTTATGTTTAACTACGGTTTTGGTTTATGTTTTTATTTATTTTTTTATTTGGTTTTGGTTTTAATTTATTTTATTTTTAGGTTTTATTTAGTTTAGGTTTATATCTTTTAGGGTTTAGGGTTTAGGGTTAATTAGTTGTGGGTTTAGTGTTTAGGGTTTAGTGGGTTTTGGTTGGTTAAGGGTTTAGGGTTTAGGGTTTAGGGTTTAGGTTTAGTTTATGGTTTAGGGTTTAGGGTTTAGGGTTTAGGGTTTAGGGTTTAGGGTTAGGGTTTAGGGTTTTAGGTTTAGGTTTTAGGTTTTTTTTAGAGAATAAATTAGATTCAACATTTCTTCTTTTCAATTTCATCAACCAAGTAACACACCAAGTTTTCTGAGCACAAGCTACAACATAGATAAAAATGAGCACACATAGAGCAAATTAAAAATCCTAAATAACTAGAATCATCTCTACTATAATGACACAGTTCCATAAGCAGTAGATTGGATCGGTCATTTTTCAGTTTCTCCAGTTCCCATCAGAACCAACCTGGCCTCTCGAGTAGCGGGATCCACCATCATATCCCCGATCTCTCCCTCTGTGACCACCATGGTTATAACCACCATCGCTCCTCCCGCTTCCATAACCACCACTACTCTGAACACCACCTCCATATCCACCAGCACCTCTAGATCCCCTACAACCACTGTGATAATTATGGCCTCTGCCTTTGCCTCCACCACGAGATCTAGGCTGAGCTTGGTTAATGGTAAAGTTTTTGACATCAAGGTTCTGCCCATTCTTAGGGTTTAGGTTTAGGGTTATTATGTTTTAGGGTTTAGGTTAATTTTTTAATTTATTTAGTTACTTTAGGTTTAAGTTTAGGGCTTAGGGTTTAGGGTTTAAGGTTTAGGGTTTAGGGTTTAGGGTTTAGGGTTTAGGGTTAGGTTTTAGGGTTTAGGGTTTAGGGTTTATGCTTTTAGGCTATAAGGGTTTAGGGTTATTAGGTTTAGGGTTTAGGGTTAGGTTTTAGGATTTAGGGTTAGGGTTTTCAAGGTTTAGGGTTTAGGGTTAGGATATAGGGTTGTAGTTTAGGATTTTTTAGTTATAGTTTATTTATTTTTATGTTTAGGTTTAGGTTTATGTTTATTTTATAGTTATGTTTTATCTTTATTTTATTTTTGAGGTTTAGGTTTTGTTTATTTTTTTAGGCTTAGGTTTATGTTTTATTTTATTTTTTTTTAGATTTAAGTTTTATTTTTTATTTTTTATTTTTTATTAGTTTAGGTTTAGGTTTATTTTAGTTTATTTTATTTTATTTAGTTTAGGTTTAGGTTTAAGTTTATTTTAAGTTTATTTTAGGTTTATTTATTTTAGTTTTGTTTATTTTTTGTTTAAGTTTAGGTTTATTTTAATTTGTTTATTTTATTATTATTTTAGGTTAGTTTTTTTTTAGTTTAGGGTTTAGGTTTTTTATTTTTTTATGTTTTTCATTTTATTTTTTGGGTTTATGTTTTTATTTAGTTTTATTTTATTTTATTTTAGATTTATTATTTTTATTATTATACTTTTACTTTTATTTTATTTGGGTTTTATTCTTATATTATATTTTTTAATTTAGTTTAAGTTTTTATTTATTTTATTTTATTTTATTTTTATTAGTTTATTTTATTTCATTTATATGTTTAGCTTTAGGTTTTAGTTAAGGTTTTTATTTTCTTTTATTTATGTTTAGATTGTATTATATATTTTATTTTTATGTTTTATTTAGTTTAGGTTTAGGTTTTTAGGTTTTAAGGGTTTAGGGTTTAGGGTTTAAGGTTTTAGGGTTTATTGTATTATGGTTTAGGGTTTAGGGTTAAGGTTTATTGTTTAGGGTTTAAGGGTTAGTGTTTAGGCTTTAGGGTTTAGGTTTTAAGGTTTAACATTTAAAGCTTAGGGTGTAGGGTTTTATTTTAAAGAAACTTACATAAATTGATAGGTTTAGGTTTATTTAGTTATTATTTATTTATTTTAGTTTATTTTATTTTTAATTTTATTTTGGGTTTAGGGTTTAGGATTTAGGGTTTAGGAGGTTTTAGGCTTTAGGGTTTAGGGTTTTTAGGGTTTGGGGTTTAGGGTTTAGGATTTAGGTTTTAGGTTTAGGGTTTAGGTTTTAGTCTAGGGTTTTTTTTAATAGAGAACAAATTCAGATTCAACATTTCTTCTTTTTGATTTTTTCAACCAGGTAACACACCAAGTGTTTTATGACACAAGCGATGACATAGATCAAAGATGAGTACGCGTAGAGAAAATCAAAAATCCTCGATAACTAGAACCATCTATAATGTAAAGACACAGTTCTATAAGTGGCAGATCAGATCAATCGTTCTTCAATTTCTCTAGTTCCTATCAGAACCACCCCGGCCTCTCGAGCAGTTGGATTCACCATCACATCCCTGATCTCTCCCCCTGCTGTCACCATGGATATAACCTCCATCGCTCTTCCCGCCTCCATAACCACCACTGCTCCGACCACCACCTCCATATCCACCAGTACCTCTAGATCCCCCACCACCATTACGATGACCGTCACCTTCACCTTTGCTTGCATATCTAGGCGGGCACGGTGGTGATGTTCCTGTCAAGGTTCTGCCCATTCTTAGGGTTTAAGTTTAAGTTTTGGTTTAGTTTATTTTAGGTTTAGGTTTAATTTTTATTTATTTTAATTTAATTTATTTTAGTTTAGGTTTAGGTTTATTTTATTTTATTTATTTTAGGTTTAGGTTTAGTTTTTATTTAATTTAATTTTAGGTTTATTTAATTTTATTTTATGTTTAGGTTTGATTTTATTTATGTTTTATATTTTTTATGTTTATTTTATTTTCTAATTTAGTTTAGGTTTTTATTTTATTTATTTTATGTTATTTTATTTAGGTTTAGGTTTTTTGATTTATTTTATTTTTAGGCTTAGGTTTTATTTAGTTTAAGTTTATGTTTTAGGCTTTAGGGTTGGGTTTAAGGTTTGGGGTTTGGGGTTTAAGATTTAAGGTTTGTGGTTTTAGGGTTTAGGGTTTAAGCTTAAGATTGGAGTTTAGGGTTTTGCTTTGGGTTATAGGTTTAGGGTTTAAGGTTTGGGTTTAGGGTTTAGGGGGGTTTAGGGTCATAGGGTTTAGGGTTTAAGGTTTAGGGTTTAGGGTTTAGGGTTTAGGGTTTAAGGTTTTAGTGTTTAGGGTTTAACATTTTGGGTTTAGGATTGTAGACTGAGGGTTTAGGGTTTAGGGTTTAGGGTTTAGGGTTCAAGGTTAGGGTTTTATTTTATTTTACTTTATTTTTTAAAATTAAGTAAAGTAGATTTATGTTTATTTAGTTTATTTTTGATTTATTTTAGTTTATTTTACTTTATTTTTATTTAGGTTTAATTTTAATTTTATTTAGGTTTAATTTTAATTTTAGTTTAGTATATTTATTTTATGTTTATTTATTTTAGTTAAGGTTTTATTTTATTTTTTAGGTTTAGGTTTACATTTACTTGTTAGTTTAGTTTTTTTTTTTTATTTTTATTTTTATTTTTACATTTTTAAGTTTAAGGTTTTTTTTAAGGTTTAGGTTTAGGTTTTATTTTATTTTTTTAGGTTTAGGTTTTAGGTTTATTTTTTTGTTTATTTATTTTAGTTTAGTTTAGTTTAGGTTAGTTTAGTTTAAGTTTAGGTTTAGGTTATTTTTTTTTTAAATTTAAGGTTTAGGTTTTATTTATTATTTGTTTTAGGCTTATTTTTAGGTTTAGGTTTTTATTTATTTTATTTTAGTTTATTTTTTATTTCTTATTTTATTTTATTTTAAGGTTTAGGTTTTGGATTAGGTTTTTGTTTAGGTTTTTATTTTATTTTATTTTCATATTATATTTAGGTTTAGGTTTTTTAATTTATTTTATTTTTAGGTTTTATTTAATTTAGGTTTAGGTTTTAGGTTTTAGGGTTTAGGGTTTATGGTTTAGGGTTTAGGGTTAGGGTTTTTTATTCATGTGTTTTATTTATTTTTTTTAAATTTTTTTACAATTAAGTAAACTAGTAGGTTTAGGTTTATTTAGTTTATTTTTATTTATTTGAGTTCATTTTATTTTATTTATTTTTATTTAGATTTTTTTATTTTTATGTAGTTTACTTTATTTATTTTAGCTTTATTTATTTTAATTTGGGTTTTTTATTTTAGTTTATTTTTTTGGTTCAAATTTATTTTTTAGTTTAGTTTTTTATTATTTTTTAGGTTTAGATATTATTTTATATTTTTTTATTTTAGGTTTTATTTTAATTTTTTAGGATTTTGTTTTCGGTTTTTATTTTAGGTTTATTTTTAGGTTTTATTTTTAGTTTAGGTTTAGGTTTACTTTTAGTTTATTTTATTTTATTTAGTTTAGGTTTAGGTTTAGGTTTAGTTTAGGTTTGGTTTTGTTTTTTTAGTTTAGGTTTAGGTTTATTTTAATTTTATTTTAGGTTTAGATTTTTTTTAGTTCAGGTTTATGCTTTATTTTTATTTATTTTAGTTTTATTATTTAGGTTTAGGTTTTCATTTGGTTTTATTTTATTTCTTTTAGGTTTATTTCATTTTTATTTTAGGTTTAACTTTTATTTTACTTAGGTTGTTTATTTTTTTACTTTAGTTTAGTATTTTATTTATTTAATTTTAGTTTAGTTTTTATTTTTTATTTTATTTTCCTTGTAAGTTTAGGTTTAGGTTTATGTTTTGGTTTAGGTTTTGTTTTATGTTTTTATTTTATTTTATTATTTTATTTAATTTTGGTTTAGGTTTTTTTATTTATTTTATTTTTATATTTTATTTAGTTTAGGTTTAGGTTTTTATCTTTTTAGGGTTTAGGGTTTAGGGATTAGGGTTAGTTTAGGGTTTATTGTGGGTTTAGGGTTTAGGGTTTTTTTTGGGTTTAGGCTTTAGGGTTTAGGGTTTAGTGTTCAAGTTGTAGGGTTTAGGGTATATGTTTTTAAGGTATAGGGTTTAGAGTTTAGGGTTTAGGGGTATTATGGTTTGGGTTTAGGTTTTAGATTTAGGGTTGATTTTAGTTTAGGTTTAAGATTTTTGTTTTTTTTACAGAGAACAAATTCAGATTCAACATTTCTTTTTTTTTTTGATTTCATCAACCAAGTAACACACCAAGTTTTCTAAGTCACAAATGACAACATAGACAAAAAAAGAGCACACATATAGAAAATCAAAAATCTGTGATAACTAGTACCATCTCTACTGTAACGACACAATTTCATAAGTAGCAGATTGGATCAACTGTTCTTCAGTTTCTCCAGTTCCCATCAGATCCAACCTGGCCTCTTAAGTAATCAGATCCGCCATCATATCCCTGATTTCTCCCTCCTCCACCACCACGATTGTAACCTCCATCGCTCCTCCCGACTTCATAACCACCACTACTTCGACCACCACCTCCATATGCACCTCCAGATTCCCCACCATCACTGTGATAACTATGGCCTTCGCCTTTGCCTCCATCGCCAGATCTAGGCTGAGCCTGGTTGAAGGTTGTGTTCGTGCCATCAAGGTTCTGCCCATTCTTAGGGTTTAGGATTTAGGGTATAGGTTTAGGTTTTTTGTTGTTTTTTTTAATAATGAACAAATTCAAATTTAACATTTCTTCTTTTCAATTTCAATAACTTGGTAACAAACCAGGGAAGTGAGGTAATCAAATGACCTCCTTGGGGCTAGCTAAACCCTTGTGTTCCCGGGATGTCTAGACTATATACCCATTACCGTTTAATCTTATATAAATCAATACATGAATAGAAGAAGGAGAACCTAACATTCATTCAGTTAAGTTATAAGCACATGCATTTCTTATGTATTTTTAGCTAGCATAATAAAACATATTATTATTCATTTTAAGCTTTTGAAAAATAGATTTAGATTTAATAGTGGTAATAGCATATATTAAATTAAATCAACACATGCAAACATAAAGGTAATCCATTTTATTTTACTTGATTTTGAAAAGATGGAAGCATGAACTCAAATGACATACCAAATTTAACATGATTGGAAAGAGGAAAATCAAATATAAACATGTGATTCATTCAACCAAACTAGTTCTTAATGACAATCAAATCAAATAAGATTATTTAAAGCAAACCAAATATTCTTAATTAATTAAGTTTTGGATTTGATTTGATTTAAAGAGGAGAAGAGAAATCATTACTTACTGTTTTAAACCCATTCCCACATTAGTGATTTGATTTAATTTAAGGAAATGTAATTAAGTTGATTATATGGGTTAATGAAGTAGAACCCTTAATTAGATGAATTAATTACTCTTACCAATGTCACCTTGAAGTAATTAACTAAATAATTATGATCCAACATGATATGCATGGAAACTAAACTTGCAATGATCCTAGGAAATAAAAGGAGCCTAATCCAATTGGCTCATGATTAATATTTAATTAGATTAAGGGACTTAATTAATTACTCTTATGGTTTTTTGACACATGTGGACTAACCATAATTTCATTAAACTCCTTTAGGTTATTAAACATCTAAAGATCTTCCCCATGACTTAATTAATTAATGTATGATGTGATTATGATTTTAATTTGATTAAGTGATTAAATTAATTAGTTAAATCTTAAATAATTTCATTTAAAAAAAGAAGAAGAAATGAACTAAGGGAAAGGGGTCCCAACCATATTCCTTAGTTCACTTACTATTGAACAATGATTAATAAACTTAATTAACCAATTTATTACTATTAATTAACTTAAAAGAGTAGTTAAGGTTTAATTAGTCAATTTTCTTAATTAAGTGAACAATAAATCCCAAGAAAATCATGGGAGGCAGAGGCCATCCTATTAAATTAACCCACAAAATTTAGGATTAATTGCTTAAGTGATTTAAAAGTAATTAAGCTAATTAATTTTATAATTAAACCTTAATTATAGTTTAAAATTAGTTATGATCATTTTTAGTTAATTCTCCTCTGAAATACCTTTAAAATGAGTATTTGTTTTGCATTTTTTATTTCTTTATGATTTTTTTATGATTTGTAGAAGTTTCAACAATTAAAAATAATTAATTAAGCATAATTAAAGGCTAATCCTATTGGTGAACGTGGCACACTTTCCATGTGGCACCATAGGATTGGCTACTTAAAATTTACCGAACTTAGTGCCTACGTGGCAGTGACAGACGTGCTTTCTCTTCTGTCATTTGATCTAAGATCGGATGGCTATGATTAATCCCATAGCTTAATAGGATTAAATCAGATCAATCTAGTGGATCTAATCACGACCATCCATTTCGAACATGTAGAATGGATGGTGCTTGATCTAATGTCACGCGAGTGAGGAGAATGAAGTCTATTCGCCATTATTAGGTTTTGTGATTAGGTTTATTTTTTAATTTATTTAGTTACTTCAGGTTTAGGTTTAGGGTGTAGGTTTTAGGGTTTAGGGTTTAGGGTTTAGGGTTTAGGGTTTCTAGTTTTAGGGTTTATGCTTGTAGAGTTTAGGGTTTAGGGTTAGGGTTTAGGGTTTATGGTTTAGAGTTTTCTATGGTTTAGGGTTTAGGGTTGTAGCTTTAGGGTTTACGGTTTCAAATTTAGGGTTTATGGTTTTTTTTTAAATTAAGTAAACTAATAGGTTAGGTTTATTTAGTTTAGTTTATAATTATTTTAGTTTACTTTTTTTAAAATTTTTTTATTTTAGTTTATTTCTTTTAGGTTTATTTCTTTTAGTTTAGGTTTTATTTGGTTTAATTTTAGGTTTAGGTTTAGGTTTAGTTTTATTTTAATTGAGTTTTTTTATTTTATTGATTAAGTTTAGGTTTTATTTTTTTTATTTTAGGTTTATGTTTTATTTTTTTTGTTAGGTTTTAGGTTTATTTTTACATTTTATTTTTTTAATTTTGGTTTAGGTTTATTTATAGTTTATTTTATTTTATTTAGTTTAGGTTTAGGTTTAGGTTTTTTTTATTTTAGTTTAGTTTATTTTAGGTTTATTTTAGTTTAGGTTTAGGTTTATTTTATTTTGTTTATTTTATTTTTATTTCAAGTTTAAGTTTTTTTTTAGTTATGGTTTAGGTTTTATTTTTTATTTATTTTTAGGTTTATTTTTAGGTTTAGGTTCTTATTTAGGTTTAATTTTTTTATATTTTAAGTTTATTTTATTTTATTTTTTTATATAGGTTTTTATTCTTAGGTTTATTTTATTTTTTAGTTAAGTTTAGGTTTTTATTTATTTTATTTTAGTTTGTTTTAAATTTTTATTTTATTTTATTTTAAAGTTTAGGTTTAGGTTTTAGTTTATCTTTTTATTTTTTTTATTTTGGTTTAAGTTGATTTATTTATTTTATTTTTAGGTTTTATTTAGTTTAGGTTTAGCTTTTTAGCTTTTTAGGGTTTAAGGTTTATGGATTAGTATTAGTTTAGGGTTTAAGGTTTAGGGTTTGGGGTTTGGGGTTTAGGGTTTAGGGTTTTGGGTTTAGGGTTTTAGGTTTATGGTTTTTTTGGTTTAGGGTTTAGGGTTTGGGTTTTAGGTTTAGGGTTCAGGTTTTAGTTTAGGGTATAATGTTTTTTAACAAAACAATTTAAGAATCATCATTTCTTCTATTAGATTTCATCAAAAAAACATACTAATTTTTCTAAGACACAAGCGATGACATTGATAAAAAAAGAGAACCTATAAAGCAAATCAGAAATCATAGATAACTAGAACCGTCTCTACTATAAAGACATAATTCCATAAGCTCCAGATCAGATCGACCGTTCTTCAGTTTCTCCAGTTTCCATCAAAACCACCCCGGCCACTCGAGTAGCGGGATCCACCATCATAGCCCCAATCTCTCCCTCCGACATTGCCACAACTGTAACCTCCGTCACTCTTCCCGCCAACATTACCACTACTGCTCTGACCACCACCTCCATATCCATGAGCACCTCAAGATCCGCCACCAACATCGTGATAATCGCAGCCTCCACCTTCACCTCCACCGCCAGATCTAAACTAAGCCTGGTTGATGGTGTTGTTCCTACCATCAAGGTTCTACCCATTCTTAGGGTTTAGGTTTAGGTTTAGGTTGATTACTTTTAGGGTTTAGGTTTAAGGTTTGGGGTTTAGGGTGATCGTTTAGGGTTTAGGGTTCAAGGTTTAGAGTTTTTGGGTTTATGCTTTTAGGGTTTAGGATTAAGGGTTTAGGGTTTAACATTTTCAGGGTTTAGGGTTTAGGGTTTAGGTTTTAAGGTTTTGTTATTTTTTTAATTAAGTAAATCGATAGGCTTAGGTTTAATTAGTTTATTTAATTATTTATTTTACTTTATTTTATTTTTATTTTTATTTAGGTTTTTTTCATTTATCTATTTTAGGTTTATTTATTTTAGCTTAGGCTTTTTATTTTAGTTTTTTTGATTCTTTACGTTTTGGATTATGTTTATTTTTTAGTTTAGTTTTATTTTTATATTATATTTTAAATTTAGGTTTTATTTTTTATTTTTAGGTTTAGGTTTTTATATTAATTTTATTTTTTTAGGTTTAGGTTTAGGTTTTTTATTTTAGGTTTATTTCTAGTTTTTATTGTTTACTTTATGCTTTTTAGTTTATTTTATTTAGTTCAGGGTTTTAGTTTATTTTAGTTTATTTTATTTTAATTTAGGTTTATGTTTATTTTATTTTATTTATTTTATTATTATTTTTGGTTTAGTTTTTTTTGTTTTGTTTAGGGTTTAGGTTTTATTATATATATATTTTTAAGTTTATTTTTTTGTTTAGGTTTTTATTTATTTATTTTTTATTTTATTTTAGGTTTATTTTATTTTTATTTTATGTTTAGTATTTTATTTTATTTAGGTTTTTTATTTTTTAGTTTAGATTTAGGTTTTTGTTCAGTTTTATTTATTTATTTTGAGTAGTTTATTTTATTTTATTTTTTTAGTTTATTTAGGTTTAGGTTTATGTTATTTTTATAAACTATTTTTAGGTATTATTTAGTTTAGGTTTAGGTTTTTAGTGTTTTTGGTTTTTGGTTTAGGGTTTTAGGTTTAGGGTTTAGGGTTTTAGGGTTTAGGGTTAGGGTTTAGGGTTTTGGGTTAGCTTAGGATTTAGGGTTTTTAATTTTTAATTTTTTTAAATTTAGTAAATCGGTATGTTCAAATTTATTTAATTTAGTTTATTATTTATTTTTTAAAGTTTATTTTATTTTTTTTATTTTTAGTTATGTTTACTTTTTTAGTTTATTTATTTTAGGTTTATTTATTTTAGTTTATGTATTTTATTATACTTTATTTTTTAGGTTTAGGATTTGGTTTAAGTTTAATTTTTAGTTGAGTTTTATTTTAATTTTTATTTTATGATTAGGTTATATTTTTTATTTTTAAGTTCACGTTTAGGTTTGTATTTTATTTTTTTTATGTTTAAGTTTTAAGTTTTTATTTTAGGTTTACTTTTAGGTTTTATTTTTTAGTTTAAGTTTAGGTTTAGTTTTATTTTATTTTATTTTATTTTATTTAGTTTTGTTTAGGTTTAGGTTTAGTTTATTTTAGTTTTATTTTTAGTTTAGTTTATTTTAGTTTTAGTTTAGGTTTATTTTATTTTATTTATTTTATTTTTATTTTAGGTTTAGGTTTTATTTTCTATTGATTTTTAGGTTTTATTTTTAGGTTTAGGTTTTCATTTAGGTTTTATTTTATTTTATATTAGGTTTATCTTAGGTTTATTTTATTTTTATTTTATGTTTATTTTTTATGTTATTTAGGTTTTTAATTCTTAAGTTTATTTTTATTTTTTATTATGTTTGGGTTTTTATTTATTTTATTTTAGTTTATTTTATTTTATTTTATTTTTAGGTTTAAGTTTCAATTTTACTTTAAGTCTTTATTTTTTTTATTCTTTTTATTTATTAAATTTATTTTTAGGTTTTATTTAGTTTAGGTTTAAGGTTTTAGTATGTTTGGGTTTAGAGTTTAAAGTTTAGGGTTTGGGTTGTTAGTTTTAGGGTTTAGGGATTAAGGGTTAGGGTTTTAGGGTTTATGGTTTAAGGTTTAGTGTTTAGGGTTTAAGGTTTAGGGTTTTTTTTTTTTTAGGGAAACCCTATGTAGGGGTATTTTATTGCCACAAAAAGAGGGTTACAAGGTCCTTAAAGGGGATAAACTCGAACTCACTCAAAGAGCTACAATCGACTAGTAAATCCCTATCTAAGTACATCCAAGTAAAAGAAAGCATAAAATAATCAAAAGATAAAAGATGATTAACATAATAAGCTAAAGTAAGAATAAAGCCAATGCTGGAGGATGTGGGAATGCATGATAATGGGGCAGACAACAAAAGGAGAGAATCACTGCAATGTTATAATAAGAGGAAGATTAGAACATTTAAGGTAATCTGAGACAAAAGTTTGAAGAAAAACAATATACTATGAGTTTGAAAGTAAGTAATTATGATAGAAGGCTCGCTCAATCACATCTTGGGGTAGATGCAAGTATGAGCATCCAAACTTCAGAAGGGTTACATCACATGAGCTACTACCAACCAATAGAGTGAGATCATCACAACCATCATAGCCAACAAACGTGAGAAGGTAGCATCCATTTGTTGATATTCTTGTGAGCTTTATTACACGCAAACTAAGAAATCATATCTAAAATATATAGGTAATTCTAAGAGCTGAAGGATAAGGAGTCTCATTCAAGAAAATTATCATCAATATAGTCATCTTGACATGAGAATACATTAACATAAGAGAATGAGCTATCTTAGCCAGAATCTCATGAATAGCCATATCCAACAAAGAAATTAGTTCAGAGGAGACAACTTGCGAAATCACGTTAGATAAGTCAATGAGCCTATAATTAAAAGCATCCCAATCACATGATATGTAAATGAAACTTTGGTCGAAAATAACCGGAAACAATCCCTTGATGTCACGTGGAAAGACAATAGTAAGGAAGGCATAGCTCAACACGGGGAATGGACTACAACCAACCAATATTGGTAAAAAAGAGTTAGAGCAGCTCAATAGCGACATTCAAGGCCACCATTAGATAATCCAGATCAATCATAGAACAAGACAACAAAGGCAACAATAGCCAAGACAGAAGGGACTAAAGCGGCCATAATACCACTTTTTTAAAACATCTCATAAAGGCACCGACAAATCAGAAAGGTAGTGAAGCAGTCGTGAAAGGAGATAAACAGCATGAGCATTCAGAAAGCCAAAGAAATAAAGAAGCGTCCATAAAATAAAATAAGATAAAGGTCCAAATATGATTAAAATGAGAATCCAGGAAAACAAGGCAGGAAATAGCCAAGAGTAAAAGATAATACGTATGAGCCAGCCCACCACCAAAAGCAAGGGTTTAGGGTTTAGGGTTTAAGGTTTTAGGGTTTAGGGTTTAGGGTTTAGGGTTTGGGGTTTAAGGTTTAGGGTTTGGGTTATCAGTTTTAGGGTTTAGGGATTAGGGGTTAGGGTTTTAGGGTTTATGGTTTAGGGTTTAGTGTTTAGGGTTTAGGGTTTTAGGGTTTAGGGTTTAGGGTTTGGCATTTAGGATTTAGGGTTTAGGGTTGTTGGTTTTGAGGGTTTAGGGTTTAGTGTTTAGGGTTTTAGAATTTAGGGTTTTAGGGTTTAGGATTTAGGGTTAGGGTTTAGGGTTAAGTTTTAGGGTTTGGAGTTTAGGATTTTTTAGGGTTTATTGTTTAGGGTTTAGGGTTTTAGGGTTTAAGGTTAGGTTTGGTTTAGTGTTTGGTTAGGGTTTATGGTTTTCATTTTTTAAAAAATAAAGTTAGGTTTATTTAGTTTATTTTTTATTTATTTTAGTTTATTTTTTTATTTTTATTTAGGTTTATTTTTTATTTTTATTTAGTTTACTTTATTTATTTTAGGTTTATTTATTTTAGTTTAGGTTTTATATTTTAGTTTTTTTTAGGTTTAAGTTTAGGTTTATGTTCATTTTTTAATTGAGTTTTACTTTAATTTTAATTTTAAGGTATAGTATTTATTTTTTATTTTTTGGTTTAGGTTTAGGTTTTTATTATATTTTTTAGGTTTAGGTTTTAAGTTTTTATTTTGGTTTATTTTTAGGTTTATTTTTTAGTTTAGGTTTAGGGTTATTTCTAGTTTATTTTATTTTATTTAGTTTACATTTAGGTTTAGGTTAAGTTTAGTTTAGGTTTTGGTTTAAGTTTTATTTAAGTTAGTTTAGTTTATTTTAGTTTAGGTTTAAGTTTATTTTAATTTGTTTATCTTATTTTAATTTAGGTTTAGGTTTATTTTAGTTTAGGGTTTAGGTTTTAGTTTTTATTTATTATTTGGTTTTATTTTTAGGTTTTTTTTAAGGTTTAAGTTTTTATTTTGTTTTTATTTTATGTTATTTTAGGTTTATTTTATTTTATTTTACTTTTAGTTTTTATTTTAGCAAAGTATTTTATTGTTAGGTTTATTTTATTTTTTAGTTTAGTTTAGGTTTTTATCTATTTTATTTTAGTTTATTTTATTTTATTTTTAGCTTTAAGTTTAGCTTTTAGTTTAGGTTTTTATTTTATACTATTTTTAATTTTATTTAGGTTTAGGTTTTCATATATATAATTTATTTCTAGGTTTTATTTAGTTTAGGTTTAGGTTTATAGGTTTTTATGATTTAGGGTTTATTGTTTAAGGTTTTAAGGTTTTAGGGTTTTAGGGTTTTAGGGTTTAGGTTTTTATGGTTTAGGGTTTAGGGTTTAGGGTTAGGGTTTAGGGTTGAGGGTTTGGGTTTAGTTTTTAGGTTTTAGGGTTTATGGTTTGTAGGGTTTAATGTTTAGGGTTAGCATAGGTTTAGGGTTTTTTTTGTTAAATTAAGTAAACGAGTAGGGTTAGGTTTATTTAGTTTATTTTTTATTTATTTTAGTTAATTTTATTTTTATTTTTTATTTTTGTTTATTTTTTATTTTATTATATTTATGTTTTTTATTCATTAGTTTATTTTATTATTTTATTTAGGTTAGGTTTTTATTTATTTATTCTTAGTTTATTTTAAGTTTTTATTTTATTTTATTTTTAGGTTTAAGTTTAGGATTTTATTTTTTGTTCTTTTATTTTATTTAGATTTAGGTTTTTTTTTAAGGTTTTGTTTAGTTTAGGTATAGGTTTTTAGGTTTTTATGAATTAGGATTTATGATTTAAGGTTGTAGGTTTTAGGGATTAGGGTTTAGGGTTTGGGGTTTAGGGTTTAGGATTTAAGGTTTAGGGTTTTCGAGTTTAGGATTTTAGGGTTTAGGGTTTAAGGTTTAGGGTTTAGGGTTTATAGTTTTAGGTTTAGTTTAGGTTTGGGTTTATAGTTTAAGATTTAGGGTTATAGGTTTTATGGTTTAGGGTTTAGGGTTTAGGGTGTAGGTTTATAGTTTGGTTTTAGGGTTTAGGGTTTAGGGTTAGTTTAGTGTTTAGAGTTTAAGGTTTAGTGTTTAGGCTTTAGGGTTTAGGGTGTTTAGAGTTTAGGGTTTAGGGTTTAGGGTTTTTAAGGGTTTATGGTTTATGGTTTAATGTTTAGGATTGTAGGTTTAAGGTTTAGGGTTTAGGGTTTAGGGTTTAGGCTTTAGGCTTTAGTGTATAGGGTTTAGGGTTTAGGTTTTAGGGTTTAGGGTTTTATTTTCAAATTAAGTAAAATGGTAGGTTTAGGTTTATTTAGTTTAATTTTTTTATTTATTTTAGATTATTTTACTTTTTTATTTTGGTTTATTTTTTATTTAGTTTAGTTTATTTATTTTAGGTTTATTTATTTTAGTTTAGGTTTTTTATTTTAGATTATTTTTTTGGTTTAGGTTTAAGTTTAAGTTTATTTTTTGGTTGAGTTTTATTTTTTATTTTATTTTTAAGGTTTAGGTTTTATTTTTTATTTTTAGGTTTAGGTATTATTTTTATTTTAGGTTTATTTTTAGGTTTTATTTTATAGTTTAGGTTTAGGTTTATTTTTAGTTTATTTTATTTTATTTAAGTTTTTTATTCTTAGCTTTATTTTATTTTTTAGGTTTAGGGTTTAGGGTTATTTATTTAGGTTTTTTATTCTTAAGTTTAGTTTTATGTTTATTTTATTTTTTTAGTGTTTTTTATTTTTAGGTTTTTAGGGTTTAAGTTTTTAGGGTTAAGGGTTTAAGGTTAGGGTTTAGGGTTTAGTGCTTAGGCTTTAGGGATTAGGGTTTTTAGGGTTTAGGGTTTAGGGTTTTTTTGGGTTTAAGGTTTTGGGTTAGCATAAAGTATAGTGCTTTTTTTTTTAAATTATGTAAATTGGTAGGTTTAGGTTTATTTAGTTTACTTAGTTCATTTTTTATTTATTTTAGTTTATTTTAGTTTTTTATTTTTATTTATTTTATTATATTTATGCTTTTTATTTTAGGCTTATTTAATTTTTTAATTTAATTAAGGTTTTTATTTTTTTATTTTATTTTATTTTAATTTTCTTATTTTATTTTATTTTTAGGTTTAATTTTAGGTTTTTATTTTATTTTATTTTATATTTTCTTTAGGTTTAAGTTTTTTAATTTATTTTATTTTTAGTTTTAATTTAGTTTAGGTTTAGGTTTTTAGGGTTTTAGGGTTTAGGGTTTTATGTTGTAGGTTTTAGAGTTTAGGGTTTAAAGTTTAGGGTTTAGGGTTTAGGTTTTTAGGGTTTAGTGTTAAGGGTTTAGGGTTTAGGGTTTAAGGTTTTAAGGTTTAGGGTTTAGGGTTTAGGGTTTGGGGTTTAATGTTTAGGGTTTATGGTTGTAGGTTTTGGGGTTTTAGATTTAGGGTTTAAGGTTTAGGTTTTTAGGGTTTAGGGTTTAAGGTTTAGTATTTCGGCTTAGGGTTTAGGGTTTTTAGGGTTTAGGATTTGGGGTTTGGAGTTTTGGGTTTTTTAGGGCTTATGGTTTAAGGTTTAGGGTTTTGGGTTGTAGGTTTAAGGTTTAGGGTTTAATGTTTAAGATTTAGGGTTTCTAGTTTTTTTTTTAAATTGAGTAAACCGGTATGTTTAGGTTTTTTAGATTATTTTTTATTGTTTTAGTTCTTTTATTTAGGTTTATTTTTTTATTTAGCTTACTTTATTTATTTTAGTTTATTTTTTAGGTTTAGGTTTAAGTTTAGGTTTTTTAGTTGAGTTTTATTTTTATTTATTTTCAATGATTAGGTTTATGTTTTTATTTTATTTTTTTAGGTTTAGGTTTTAGGTTTTTATTTTTGGTTTATTTTTAGGTTAAATTTTTTAGTTTAGGATTAAGTTTTTTTTTAGTTTAATTTATTTTATTTATGTTTTTTAATATTAGGTTTATTTTATTTTTTAGTTTAGTTTAGGTTTTTGTTTATTTTATTTTAGTTTAAATTTTGTTAATGTTTAAGTTTAGGCTTTAGTTTAGGTTTTTATTTTATTTTATTTTTGTTTTATTTAGGTTTATGTTTTTTAAATTATTTTATTTTTAGATTTTATTTAGTTAAGGTTTAGGTTTTTAGGTTGTTAAGGTTTAGGCTTATGGTTTAGGGTTTAATGTTTAGTGTTTAGGGTTTTATGGTTTAGGGTTTAGGGCTAGGGTTTAGGGTTTAGGGTTTAGTGTATGGCTTTACAATTTAGGATTTTTAGGGTTTAGGGTTTATGCTTTTGATAGTTTAGGGTTTAGGGTTTAGGGTTAATTTTGGGTTTTAGGGTTAGGGTTTAAGGTTTAGGGTTAGGGTTAGGGTTTAGGGTTTAGGGTTTTGGGTTAAGGATTTAGGGCCTGTTTAGGGTTAAGTGGGGTTTAGGGTTTAGGGTTTAGGATTTAGCATTTAGGGTTAAAGGTTTAGGGTTTATGGTTTTTTTTAAAAAAAAATTATGTAAACTAGTAGATATAGGCTTATTTAGTTTATTTTATTTTTTTTATTTAGGTTTATTTTTGTTTAGTTTATTTATTTATTTTATGTTTTTTAGTTTAGGTTTAGGTTTTAAGTTTTATTTAGGTTTATTTTTAGGTTTTATTTTTTAGTTTAAGTTTAGGATAATTTTTAGTTTATTTTATTTTATTAATTTAGGGTTTAGGTTTTATTTATTTTAGTTTAGGTTTAGGTTTATTTTTTTATTTTTTTTATTTTATGTTTAGGTTTTTTTTGTTTAAGGTTTTGGTTTTATTTTTCATTATATTTTTAGGTTTATTTTTTAGGTTTAGATTTTTATGTAGTTTGTATTTTATTTTGTTTGGATAATTTTATTCTTATTTTACTTTTAATTTTTATTTTATTTAGGTTTTTTATTCTTTGGTTTATTTTATTTTTTTGTTTAGTTTAGGTTTTTATTTTTATTTTTGTTTATTTTTATTTTTTATTTTATTTTTAGGTTTAGGTTTAGGTTTTAGTTTAAGTTTATATATATTTTTTTATTTTATTTTATTTAGGTTTAGGTTTTTTTTTTTATTAGTAGGTTTTTTAGGTTTTTAGGGTTTATGGTTTATGGTTTAGGGTTTAGGGTTTAGGGTTTAGGGTTAGGGTTTAGAGTTTATGGTTTAGGGTTTAGTGTTTAGGCTTTAGGGTTTAGAGTTTTGAGGGTTTAGGGTTTAAGGTTTAGGATTTATGGCTCAAGGTTAGCTTAGGGTTTAGTGCTAATTTAGGGTTTAGGGTTTACACTTTAGGGTTAAGGTTTTTTGTTTTTAGGCATTAGAGTTTAGGGTTATTTTAGGGTTTAGGGTTTAGGGTTTTAGCATTTAGGGTTTAGGGTTTAAGGTTTAAGGTTTCGGGTTAGGGTTAGAGTTTAGGGTTTACGGTTTAGGGTTTTTTAGGATTTAGGGTTTAGTGTTTAGGGTTTAGGGTTATAGGTTTAAGGTTAGTTTTTGGGTTTAGGGTTTAGGGTTTAGGGTTTAGGATATAGGGTTTAGGATTTAGGGTTTTGGGATTTTAAAAAATTTTTGTAAGTTTATTATTATTTATTTTATTTTATTTTAGTTTACTTAGTTTGGTTTATTTATTTTAGGTTTTTTATTTTTGTTTATATTTTAGTTTAGTTTTTTTCTATTTTTTAGGTTTAGGTTTTATTTTTTATTTTTTAGTTTAATTTTTTTTATTTTTTTAGGTTTAGGTTTGAGATTTTTATTGTAGGTTTGTTTATAAGTTTTAGTTTTTTAGTTTAGGTTTAGGTTTATTTTTAGTTTATTTTCTTTTGTTTAGTTTATGGTTTAGGTTTAGTTTATTTAAGTTTTATGTTTAAGTTTTATTTATTTTAGTTTAATATTAGGTTTATTTTACTTTATTTATTTTAAGTTTAGTGTTTAGGTTTTAATTTTTATTTATTTTTAGGTTTATTTTTTATTTAGGTTTTATTTAGTTTTTATTTTATCTCATTTTAGGCTTATTTTATTATTATTTTACATTTAGTTTTTATTTAATTTACATTTTTTATTTATAAGTTTATATTATGTTTTAATTTAGTTTAGGTTTTTATTATTTTTATTTTAGTTTAGTTTTTATTTTTATTTTATTTTATTTTTACTTTTATGTAGCGGTTTTAGTTTAGGGTTTTATTTTATTTTATTATTAATTTATTTAGGTTTATTTTTATTTATTTTATTTTTATATTTTATTTGGTTTAGGTTGAGGATTTTAGGTTTTAAAGTTTAGGGATTAGGGTTTAGGGTTAGGGTTTTAAGGTTTAGAGTTTAGGGTTTAGGGTTTAGGGTTTTAAGCTTTAGTGATTAGGGTTTTTAGTTTAGGGTATAGCTTTTAGGGTTTAAGGTTTTAGAGTTTAGAGTTTAAGGTTTAGGGTTTAGGATTTTAAGTTTTAGGGTTTAGTGTTTAGGGTTCAGGGTTTAGGATTTGTTTTTGGGTTAACGGTTTAGGGTTAGGGTTTTTTTTATTTAAATTAAGTAAACTCATAGTTTTAGGTTCATTTAGTTTATTTAGTTTTTTTAGTTTTCATTTCTATTTAGGTTTATTTTTATTTTTATTTAGTTTAGTTTATTTATTTTAGGTTTATTTATTTTAGCTTAGGTTTTTTATTTTAGTTTATTATTTAATTTTAGGTTTAGGTTTAGGTTTATTTTTAGTTTAGTTTTATTTTGATTTTATTTTTTAGGTTTAGGCTTTATTTTTTATTTTTAGGTTTAGGTTTAGGTTTTTATTTTATTTTCTTAGGTTTAGGTTTTAGGTTTTTATTTTAGGTTTTTTTTAGGTTTTATTTTTTAGTTTAGGTTTAGGTTTATTTTAATTTTTTAATTTTATTTTGGGTTTAGGTTTAGGTTTAGGCTTAGGCTTAGTTATTTTATGTTTAGGTTTAGGTTTTATTTATTTTAGTTTAGGTTTATGTTTATTTTATTTTTATTTTAGTTCAAGGTTTATGTTTTATTTTTTTTTTATTTTTAGGTTTACTTTTTAAGTTTAGGTTTTATTTACTTTTTATTTTATTTTATTTTTATTTTAGGTTTAGTTTTTATTTTATTTAGGTTATTATTATTTTAATTTAATTTTAGTTTTTATTTATTTTATTTTATTTTAGTTTTTATTTTATATTTTATTTTATTTTTTTGGTTTAGGTTTTAGTTTAGGTTTTCATTTTATTTTATTTATTTTATTTTTATTTAAGTTTTTTTATTTATTTTCTTTTTAGGTTTTATTTAGTATATGTTTAGCTTTTTTGCTTTTAAGGCTTTAGGGTTTAAGGTTAGTTGAGCGTTTATAGCATAGGGTTTAGTGTTTGTTATTTATTAGTTTATTATTATTATTAGTTTATTATTAGTTATTATTAGTTAGTTTATTATTAGTGTTAGTTATTATTATTATTATTATTATTATTATTATTATTAGTTTACTTTATCATTTATTATTATTACTAATTATTATTGGGTTATTATTTACTTATTTAGTTTATTTAGTGGGTTTAGTTTTAATTATTTAGTTTTAATTATTATTTTATTATTAGTTTTATTTAGTTTATTATTGTTATTAGTTAGTTAGTTATTTATTAGGTTTTTATTTAGTAGTTTATTATTAGTTTGTTAGTTTATTAGTTTATTAGTTATTAGTTTTAGTTAGTTAGCTATTTTATTATCAGCTTTTATTATTATTAGATATTATTATTAATTAGTTTATTGTTATTATTTATGACTTATTATTATTTTTTAGTTTTTTATTAGTAATTATTAATTATTATTTATTAGTTTTTATTTAGTTATTAGTTTGGGTTTTATTTAGTTTAGTTTTTTATTTAGGGTTTAGGTTTTGTTAGTTTGTTTTAGTATTATTACTTTAGTTACTAGTTTTTTAGTTTATTATTTTATTATTATTAATTATTAATTAATTAGTTTTTATTATTTATTTATCATTTTATTAGTTTTTTTAGTTAGTTATATTTAGTTAGTTATTTAGTTTAGTTTAGTTATTCTTAGGTTTTAGTTCTTGGGTTAGTTATTATTTTGGTTTGGGTTTTAGTTTTAGTTTAGGGTTTAGGTTCATATTTAGTTTAGTTATTTTTAGTTAGTTTAGTTATTATTAGTTAGTTATTAGTTTATTATTTATTAGTTTAGTTAGGGTTTAGGTTTAGTTTTATTATATTATGTAGTTATTTTGTTTTAGTTATTATGAGTTATTTTTATTAGGTTTTAGTTTATTTTTATTATTATAGTTTTTATTAGTTATTAGGGTTTAGGTTTTTAGTTTAGTTTATTATTTAGTGGGTTTAGGTTTTATTTTTTAGTTTAGTTTAGTTTAGTTTATTATTATTATTATTATTATTAGTTATTTGGTTTTGGTTAGTTATTATTTTATTTTATTAGTTTTAGTTAATTAATTAGTTTAGTTTTATTATTGTTATGGTTTGGTTTGTTTTAGTTTTATTAGTTTATTGTTTAGGTTTATTATTATTATTATTAGTTTATTAGTTATTATTATTGTTTTAGTTTATTAGTTTTATTAGTTTTAGTTAATTTTAGTTTATTATTATTAGTTTATTATTATTATTTTAGTTTATTTTTTTTTTTAGTTATTAGGTTCCATTTATTATTTAGATTTTATTAATTTTTTATTAGTTATTATTAGTTTATTATTATTATTAGTTAGTTTATTATAAGTTTTTTTATTAGTTTTATTTATTGGGGTTTAGGTTTCTATTAGTTTTATAGTTATTATTTATTATTATTAGTTTAATTAATGGGGGTTTATGTTTTTTAGTTAGTTTAGGGGTCGAGGTTTTATTAGGTTTTACTAGTTTAGGTTTATTTAAGTTAGTTTTTAATTATTTAGTATATTATTGGTTATTAGGTTTATTATTATTATTAGTTTTAGTTTTAGGGTTATTATTATGGTTTAGTTTAGTTAGTTTATTATTAGTTAGTTAGTTAGTTTAGTTTGGTTTTATTATTATTTATTTATTATTATTATTATTATTATTTTTTATTAGTTTTTGTTTTAGTTATAATGGTTTATTATTATTATTATTATTAGGTTTTGTTTAGTTTATTAGTTATTGGTTTTATTAGTTTTAGTTTATTATTATTATTTAGTTTAGTTTATTATTATTAGTTATTATTAGTTTATTGTTAGTTTAGTTAGTTTAGTTTGTTGTTATTATTTTTTTAATTGGTTTTAGTTTATTGGTTTATTAGTTTATTAGTTTAGTTTTAGTTTAGTTTTTAGTTTATTATTAGTTATGTGTTTAGTTATTAGGTTTAATTTTATTATTATGTTTAGTTTATTAGTTTAGTTTATGTTTTAGTTTAGTTTAGTTTATTATTATTTTTAATTTATTATTTATTATTTATTATTATTATTGGTTTTATTATTTATGGTTTATTATTAGTTTAGTTTATTAGTGGTTTATTTATTATTATTATTAGTTAGTTTATTGTTTATTAGTTTTATTATTATTAGTTTATTAGTTTGGTTAGGGTTTTAGTTTTTTAGTTTAGTTTATTAGTTTGTTTAGTTATTATTATTATTATTATTATTATTATTAGTTTTATGGGTTTAGTTAATAGTTTAATTTTAGTTTTATTATTATTATTATTATTTATTAGTTTATTAGTTTTATTAGTTTTGAGTTATGGTTTAGTTCAGTTTTATTAGTTTTAGTCATTAGTTTAGTTTATTGTTAGTTATTTATCATTAGTTTTAGTTTTATTAATTATTTATTAGTTAGTTTAGTTAGTTTATTATTAGTTTAGGTTAGGTTTTATTAGTTTTATTTATTTATTTTATTATTATTATTATTATTATTAGTTTTAGTTTATCATTGGTTTTTATTAGTTTTAGTTTTATTATTATTATTATTTATTAGTTAGGATTTATTATTATTATTATTATTATTAGTTTATGGGGGTTTTTATTAGTTTATTATATTATTTTGGGTTTAGTTAGTTATTATTATTAGCTTTAGTTATTAGTTTTTTTATTAGTTTTATTAGTTGGTTAGTTATTATTAGTTTTTTATTATTAGTTTTTTAGTTACTATTATTTAGTTATTAGTTATTGGTTTAGGTATTAGTTTGTTAGTTTTAGTTATTAGGTTTATTATTATAATTAGTTTTTAGTTTAGTTAGTTTATAGTTTAGTTATTATTGGTTTTATTAGGTTATTATTAGTTATTAGTTTAGTTTGTTTATTATTATTAGTTATTATTATGGTTGTTATTATTAGTTTTATTAGTTTATTATTAGTTATTAGTTTTATTATTACTTTTAGATTTATTATTATTATTAGTCTATTATTATGTTTAGTTAGTTTAGTTTTATTAGTTTTATTATTAATTTTAGTTATTGTTAGGTTTAGTTTTATTTATATTTAGTTATTATTAGTTTATTATTAGTTTATTTATTATTTATTTGTTAGTTTTAGTTTTATTTATTAGTTTAGTTTATTAGTTAGTTAGTTTTATTAGTTTTTCTAGTTTTAGTTTAGTTTAGGGGTTTAGTGGTTTATTAGTTTAGTTTTAGTTTTTAGTTTTAGTTTAGTTTATTATTATTAGTTATTAGTTTATTAGTTTTTTATTTATTTTATTAGTTTATTATTATAGGTTTAGGTTTTTAGTTAGTTTTATTAGTTTATTAGTTTTGTTTTATTAGTTATTAGTTTAGGAAGTTTTAGTTAGTTATTAGCTTTTAGTTTTTTAGTTTATTATTTAGTTATTATTAGTTTGTTAGTTTAGTTTTTATTATTAGTTTTATTTATTAGTTTATTATTATTAGTTATTATTAGTTTTTAATAGTTTGGTTTAGTTTAGTTTAGTGTTTAGGTTTAGTTATTAGTTAGTTATTTAGTTAGTTATTTATTAGTTTTAGTTAATTTTAGTTTAGTTTATGGTTTAGGTTTAGTTAGTTTTATTAGTTATTAGGTTTAGTTTATTAGGGTTAGGTTTTATTTTGTTAGGTTTAGTTATTAGTTTTATTAGTTTAGGGTTTAGGTTTTTATTAGTTTAATTATTATTAGGTTTAGATTAGTTATTAGTTAGTTAGTTTAGTTTTAGTTTAGGTTTAGTTTATAGTTAGTTTGGTTTTTAGTTAGTTTTATTTTGGGGTTTAGGTTTATTAGTTATTATTAGTTAGTTTTTATTAGTTTTTATTAGTTTATTAGTTATTAGTTTTTTATTACTATTATTATTAGTTATTAGTTTAGTTTATTTATTAGTTTATTAGTTTATTAGTTGTAGTCATTTTATTATTATTATTATCATCATTATTATTATTATTATTATTATTATTATTTTATTAGTTATTAATTTATTAGTTTAGTTATTAGGTTTTAGTTTATTTTTATTTAGTTAGTTAGTTTAGTTAGTTATTATTAGTTTATTAGGTTTATTTAGTTATTATTAGTTTTAGTTTACTTTATAGGTTTAATTAATTAGTTTTGGTTATTAGGTTTATTATTAGTTTTATTATTAGGGTTTAGGTTTATTAATTTTTAGGTTTAGTTAGTTATTAATTTTAGTTTATGGTTTAGTTATTAGTTAGTTTATTATTGTTATTATTATTATTATTATTATTATTATTATTATTATTATTATTATTATTAGTTTAGTTTAGGTTAAGTATTAGGTTTATTATTAGTTTATGTTTGTTTAGCTTTAGTTTTAGTTTATTATTTATTAGTTTATTTTTAGTTTTATTATTAGTTTAGTTATTAGTTTATTATTAGTTTTATTAGTTTAGTTTTTGTTAGTTTTGTTTAATTTGGTTTATTTAGGTTTTAATGTTATTAGGTTTATTATTATTAAGGTTTATTAGTTATTATTAGTTTTTTACTTATATTTTAGTTATTAGTATTATGTTATTAGTTTATTAGTTTTTTACTTTAGTTATTATTATTATTATTATTATTATTATTATTATTATTAGTTATTATTATTATTATTATATTATTATTATTATTGGTTTAGTTTAGGTTATTATTAGGTTTATTATTGGTTTATGTTTTTTTAGTTTTAGTTTTAGTTTGTTATTTATTAGTTTATTTTTAGTTTTATTATTAGTTTAATTATTAGTTTATTATTAGTTTTATTAGTTTAGTTTTTTATTAGTTTTATTAGGTTTATTTAGGTTTTTAATGTTATTAGGTTTATTATTATTGGGTTTATTAGTTAGTTTAGCTATTATTAGTTATTATTAGTTTTTACTTATTATTTTGGTTATTATTATTATATTATTAGTTTATTAGTTTTATTAGTTTATTAGTATTATTAGTTTTAGTTTTATTATGGGTTTAGTTTAGTTTAGTTTTTAGTTATTATTATTAGTTTTTAGTTTATTAGTTTTAGTTTAGTTTTATTAATTTAATTAGTTTCTTTAATATTTAGGTTTTAGTAGGTTTTTATTATCATTTATTAGTTATTATTATTATTAGATGTTAGTTTAGTTATTATTAGGTTGTAGTTAGTTTATTATTAGTTAGTTAATTATTAGTTTATTCTTATTAGTTTATTAGTTTATTATTATTTATTAGTTTAGTTATTATTATCTAGCTATTAGTTTATTATTATTTTAGTTAATTTTAGGTTTTTTTTATTAGTTTATTAGTTTAGTCAATTATTATTTTATTTATTTAGTTATTATTAGTTTAGTTGGTTTTTTTTATTGGTTTAGTTTTTTTAGGTTTTAGTTTATTTATTCAGATTTAGTTATATAGTTATTATTATTAGTTTTATTAGGTTTATTTAATTATTATTAGTTTTATTTAGGTTTTAATTATTATTTTGTTAGTTGGTTTATTAGGTTTATAGTTTTTATTATAAAAATAATAATAATAATTATTATTATTATTACTTATTAGTTTCATTTATTATTATTTATTTATTAGTTTATTAGTTAATTTTTAGTTTTAAGTTTATTATTAGTTTATTATTATTAGTTTAGTTTATTATTAGTTAGTTTGGTTAATATTAATTATTTAGTTATTCAATTTTTAGTTTATTAGTTTAGTTGGTTAGTTATTAGTTGGGGTTTAGTTTAGTTAGTTGGTTTAGTTTATGGGTTTAATTATTAGTTTATTTTATTAGGTTTAGTTATTATTATTAATTTAGTTAGATTTTATTAGGGTTTAGGTTTTAGGTTTTTTTTTAGGGTTTAGGGTTTAGGTGTTTAGGGTTTAGGGTTTTAAGCATTTAGGGTTTAGGGTTTAGGGTTTAGGTGGTCTAACATTCAAGTTTTTGTTTAGGGTTTAGGGTGGGTTTTTTTTTATTTATTTTTTATAGAGAATAAATTTAGATGCAACAGTTCTTCTTTTCAATTTCATCAACCAAGTAACACACCAAGTTTTCTAGGACACATGCAATGACATAGATAAATAATGAGCGGGCATAGAGCAAATCAAAAAACCTTGATAACTCGAACTCGCTACTGTAAAGACATAGTTCCATAAGCAGCATATCAGACTAATCGTTCTTCAGTGTCTCCAGCTCCCACCAAAATCAGCACTTTCTATAGCGGGATCTATCATATCCCCGATCTTCTCGACCACCACCACGGATGTAACCTCCATTGATCCTCCCACCTCCACAACCACCAGACCACCACCTCCATATCCACCAACACCTCTAGATCCCCCACCACCACTGATAATCACTGCCTCCTCCTTTGCCTCCGCTTGATCTAAGTGAGCTTGATGGTGATGTTCTACCATCAAGGTTCTACCCATTCTTAGGGTTTAGGTATATTATGTTTTAGGGTTTAGGTTTATTAGGTTTATTTTTTAATTTATTTAATTACTTTAGGTTTAGGTTTAGGGTTAGTGTTTAGGGTTTAGGATTTAGAGTTTATTAGGATTTTAGGGTTTATACTTTTAGGGTTTAGGTTTAGAGTTAGGGTTTTGGTTTAGGGTTTAGGGTTTTAGGGTTTAAGGTTTTAGAGTTTGGGGTTTAGGGTTAGGGTTTAGGGTTTTGGATTTATTAGTGTTTAGGCTTTAAGGTTTAGTGTTTTGAGGGTTTAGGGTTAGCTTAGGGTTTAAGGTTAGTTTAGGGTTTAGGGTTTATGTTTTAAAGGTTAGGGTTTTTAGGGTTTTAGGTTTTGGGTTTAGGGTTAGTTTAGGATTTAGGGTTTATGTTTTTAGGGTTTAGGATTTAGGGTATAGGGTTTAAGGTATAGGGTTAGGGTTAAGAGTTAGGGTTTAGGGTTTAGGTTTAAGGTTTAGTGTTTTTTAGATTTAGGGTTTAGAGTTTTGGGTTTACGGTTGTAGGTTTAGGGTTGTAAGTTTAGGGTTTAGTGTTACTTTTAGGGTTTAGGGTTTTAAAAAAAATAAGTAAATCGTAGGTTGAGTTTTACTTAATTTATTTATTTTTTTATTTATTTTAGTTTTATTTTAATTTAATTTTATTTTATTTTACATTTAGGTTTAGGTTTTGGTTTTGGTTTGGTTTTGGTTTTACATTTAGTTTTATTTTATTTTATTTTATTTTATTTTTTATTTAGGTTTAAGTTTTTATTTATTTTATTTTAGGTTTTATTTAGTTTAGGTTTAGGTTTTAGGTTTTAGGTTTAGGTTTAGGGTTTAGGGTTTAGGGTTTAAGGTTTGGGTTTAGGGTTTAAGGTGTAGGGTTTGATGGTTTAGGGTTTATGGTTTAGGGTTTAGGGTTTAGGGTTTAGGGTTCAGGGTTTAGTGTTTTATGGTTTAGGATTTTGGGTTTAGGGTTTAGGTTTAGGGTTTTAAGGTTTAGGGTTTAGGGTTCAAGGTTGTAGGT
The DNA here is from genome assembly GCA_021442155.1 of Cymbidium sinense. Taxonomy (NCBI): domain Eukaryota; kingdom Viridiplantae; phylum Streptophyta; class Magnoliopsida; order Asparagales; family Orchidaceae; genus Cymbidium; species Cymbidium sinense. Next base: position 6,057 of record JAKCPB010001140.1, on the reverse strand, counting down.
TTAAGATTCAGGGTTTAGGGTTAGTTTTAGGGTTTAGGGTTTAGTGTTAAGTTTTTCTTTTAGTTTTTTATAAAAAAATTTATTATTATTTTTAAATTAAGGAAACTGGTAGGCTAAGGTTTATTTAGTTTATTAGTTTTTTTTATTTATTTTACTTTTTTTAGGTTTATTTTTATTTAGTTTATTTTATTTATTTTAGGTTTATTTATTTTAGTTTAGGCTTAGTATTATAGTTTATTTTTTAGGTTTTAGGTTTAGTTTATTTTTTTAGTTTTGTATTATTTTATTTTATATTTTAGGTTTAGGTTTATTTTTTATTTTTTAGGTTAAGGTTTTTTATTTTATTTTTTTAGATTTAGGTTTTAGATAGGATTATTTTAGCTTTATTTTTTAGTTTAGGTTTAGGTTTATTTTAAGTTTATTTATTTTATTTAGAGTTTTTGTTTAGGTTTAGGTTTAGTTTATTTTAGGATTAGGTTTAGGTTTCTTTTAGTTTAGGGTTTACATTTTATTTTTAGATTTATCTTTCTAGGTTTAGGTTTTTATTTAGTTTTTATTTTATTTTATTTTAGTTTGTTTATTTTTATTTTAGGTTTAGTTTTTATTTAATTTAGGTTTTTTCTTTTTTATTTTAGTTTAGGTTTTTATTTATTTTATTTTATTTTAGTTTTAGTTTTTTATTTTAATTTATTTTTAGATTTAGGTATAAGTTTAGGTTTTAGTTGAGGTTTTTATGTTTTTTATTTTTCATTTTTTTGGTTTAGGATTTTTTATTTATTTTATTTTTATATTTTATTTAATTTAGGTTTAGGTTTTTTGCTTTTTAGGGTTTAGGGTTAGTTGAGAGTTTAGGGTTTAGGGTTTCAGGGTTTATGGTTTAGGGTTTAGGGTTTCGATTAGGGTTTAGGGTTTAGGGTTTAGGGTTTAGGGTTTAGGTTTAGGGTTTAGGGTTTAGGGTTTAGGGTTTAGGGTTTAAGTTTTAGGTTTAGGGTTTAGGTTTAGTTTAGGGTTTAGGATTTTTGGTTTTTTTTAATAGAGAATAAATTCATATTCAACATTTCTTCTTTTTGATTTCATCAACCAAGTAACATACCATGTTCTCTAAGACATAAGCGACGAGATACATAAAAAATGAGCATGCATAGAGCAAATCAAAACTCTAGATACTAAAAATCTCTCTTGTAAAGACTTTGTTCCATAGCGATTAGATCAGATTGGTCTTCAATTTCTCACTTCCTATCAAAACCAGCCCTCTTGAGTAGTGGGATCCATTTCATATCACCCCACCAGTTTAACTCTCACCTCCATAACCACCACCACACTGGACCACCAATTCCATATGCCGGACCTCCGGATCCCCACCACCACTGATAGCTTGCCTCCATTGCCTTCACTACCAGATCTAGACTTTTCTTGGTAGGCGAGTATGTTCCTGCCATCAAGGTTCTGCCCATTCTTAGGGTTAGGTATTTTAGTTTTATGGTTTAGGTTAAATTTTTAATTTATTTAGTTACTTTTGGTTTAGGTTTAGGGTTTCGGTTTTGGTTTATGGTTTAGAGTTTAAGGGTTTAGCATTTAGGGTTTATGGTTTAGGGTTTACAATTTTATGGTTTATGCTTTTAGAGTTTACGGTTTAGTGTTAGGGTTTAGGATTTAGGGTTTAGGGTTTAGGGCATAGGGTTTAGGGTTTAGGGTTTAAGGTTTTGGGTTTCATTTTTTTAGGGTATAAAGTTTAGGGTTTATGGTTTAGGGTTTAGAATTTTTTGAGTTTAGGGTTTTAGGGTTAATTTAGGTTTTATTTAGTTTATTTTATTTAGTTTTATTTTTTTTTATTTTATTTTTTTAGTTTAGGTTTATGTTTAGGTTTTAGTTTGGGTTTTTATTTTATTTTATTTTATTTTGGATTAGGCTTATATATTTATTTTATTTTTAGGTTTTATTTAGTTTAGGTTTAGATTTTTATGTTTTTAGGGTTTAGGGTTTAAGGTTTAAGGAATAGGGTTCACGGTTTGGGGTTTAGGATTTTGGATTTAGGATTTAGAGTTATAGGTTTTAAGGTTTAGGGTGTTGGGTTTTAGGGTTTAGGGTTAGTTTTAGGGTTAGGTCTTTTTTTAATAAAGTAAACTCGTAGGTTTAGGTTTATTTAGTTTATTATTTTATTTTAGTTTTTTATTTTTATTTTGGTTTTCTTAGTTTAATTTTTTTATTTCTGTTCAAGTTTTTTTATTTTACTTTATTTTTTAGGTTTAGGTTTAGATTTAGGTTTATTTTCTTGGTTAGTTTTATTTTTAGTTTAGGTTTTATTTTTTATTTTTATGTTTAGGTTTATGTTTTTATTTTATTTAATTATTTGTTTAGGTTTAGGTTTTTATTTTGGGTTTATTTTTATGTTTTATTTTTTAGTTTAGGTTTAAGTTTATTTTTAGTTTATTTTCTTTTATTTAGTTTAGGTTAAGGTTTAGGTGTAGCTCATTTTAGGTTTAGGTTTAGGTATTATTTATTTTCATTTAGTTTATTTTAGTTTAAGTTTAGGTTTATTTTATTTTTAGTTTAGTGTTTTTGTTTTTTTTACTCTTTTATTTAATTTTTATTTTAGGTTTAGTTTCTATTTTAGTTAGTTTCATTTATTTATTTTAGTTTAGTTTAGGTTTTTATTTATTTTATTTTAGTTTAATTTTTATTTTTTATTTTATTTTATTTTTAGGTTTAGGTTTAGGTTTTAGTTTATATTTTGATTTTATTTTATTTTGGTTTAGGTTTGTTTATTTACTTTATTTTTAGATTTTATTTAGTTTAGGTTTAGGTTTTTAGCTTTTTAGGGTTTAGGGTTTAGGGTTTAGGGTTTAGGGTTTGAGGTTAAGTGTTTAGGGTTTAGGGTTTAGGTTTTAGGGTCTTAGGGTTTAAGGTTTAAGGTTTAGGGTTTAGGGTTTAGTGTTTAGCATTTAGGTTTTATGTTTAGTGTTGGGTTTTAGTTTAGGGTTTAGGGTTTTGTATTTTTTTAACAAAACATAAATTGATTCAACATCTCTTCTTTTTTGATTTAAATCACCCAAGTAACACACCAAGTTTTCTAAGACACTGGTGACATAGATAAAAAATGAGCACACATAGAAAATCAAAGTTCTAGATAACTAAAGCGTCTCCCGTGAAGACAGTTCCATAAGCACCAAATCGGAATGACCATTCTTTGATTTCTTCGGTTCTCATCAGAACCACCTCGACCTATTTAGTAGTGAAATCCATCATCATATCCCTGATCTCTCCCTTCACAACCACCACTTTCGTAACCTCCATCGCTCCTCCTGCCTCCATAACTACCACTAATCTAACCATGACCTCCATATCCACCAGCCAGATCAAGACTTAGCACGGTTGGCAGTGATGTTCCATCATGGTTTTTTTCTTAGGGTTTATGTTTTTAGGTTTATTAGGATTAAGGGTTTAGGTTTATTTTTAAAATTATTTAGTTACTTTAGGTTTAGGTTTAGGGTTTGGGGTTTAATGTTTAGGGTTTAAGGTTAGGGTTCAAGGTTTATAGTTTAGAGTTTAGGGTTTAGGGTTTTAGGGATTACGCTTTTTTTATGGTTTAGGTTGAGTTTAGCATTTAGGGATTAGGGTTTAGGGTTTAGGGTTGTAGGTTTAGGGTTTGGGGTTTAGGATTTAGGGTTAAGGGTTTAAGGTTTATTTTTTTTAATAAAGTAAACCTATAGGTTTAGGTTTTTTTTAGTAAATTTAGTTTATTTTTTATTTATTTTAGTTTACTTTATTTTTATTTTTATTTAGGTTTATTTTTATATTTATTTAGTTTAGTTTATTTATTTTAGGTTTATTTATTTTAGTTTAGGTTTTTTATTTTAGTTTATTTTATAGGTTTAGGTTTATTTTTTAGTTGAGTTCTATTTTTATTTTATTTTTTAGGTTTAGGTTTTATTTTCTATTTTTAGGATTAGGTTTAGGTTTTAATATTATTTTTTTAGGTTTATGTTTTAGGTTTTTATTTTAGGTTTATTTTTAGGTTTTCTTTTTTTAGTTTAGATTTAGGTTTATTTTTAGTTATTTAATTTTATTTAGTTTAGGTTTAGGTTTAGGGTTTATTATTTTAGTTTAGTTTATTTTAGTTTAGGTTTAGGTTTATTTTATTATTATTTTAGATTTAGGTTTTTTTTTAGTTTAGGGTTTAGGTTTTATTTTTTAATTATTTTTTGGTCTTTTTTAGATTTATGTATTTATTTAGTTTTTATTTTATTTTATTTTAGGCATATTTTATTTTTATTTTATGTTTAGTTTTTTATTTAGGTTTTTTTATTCCTAGGTTTATTTTATTTTTAATCTAGTTTAGTTTTTATCTATTTATTTTAGTTTATTTTATTTTATTTATTTTTAGGTTTAGGTTTAGGTTTTAGATTAAGTTTTTATTTTATTATATTTAGGTCTAGGTTTTTTTATTTAATTTATTTTTATGTTTTTTTTTAGTTTTGGGTTAGGTTTTTAGGTTTTTAGGTTTTTGGGTTTTTAGGTTTTTATGGTTTAGGGTTTAGGGTTTAGGGTTTACGGTTTTATTGTTTAGTTTATTTAGGGTTTAAGGTTTAGGGTTTAGGGTTTAGTGTATTTAATTTATTTTATTTTGATTTATTTATTATTTATTATTTTAAAATTAAGTAAATTGGTAGGTTTAAGTTTATTTAGTTTATTTTTTTATTTTAATTATAATTTCTATTTAGGTTTATTTTTAATTTTATTTAGTTTAATTATTTATGCTTATTTATTTAATTTAGCTTTTTTATTTTAGTTTATTTTTTAGGTTTAGGTTTTTTTTAGTTTAGTTTTATTTTTATTTTATTTTTTTAGGTTTAGGTTTTAGGTTTTTTTTATTTTATTAGGTTTAGGTTTAGGTATTTATTTTATTTTATTTTTTGGGTTTTATTTTTTATTTTTTTTATTTAAGTTTAGGTTTATTTTTAGTTTATTTTATTTTATTTAGTTTAGGTTTAATTTATTTTAAGTTTAAGTTTAGGTTTTATTTATTTTTGTTTAGTTTACTTTAGTTTAGGTTTAGGTTTATTTTATTTTTAGTTTAGAGTTTTGGTTCTTTTTTTTCAAGTTTAGGTTTTTATTTAGTTATTATTTCATTTTATTTTTATTGTATGTTTAGTTTTTATTGTTTTAGGTTTTTTATTTTTTAGTTTAGTTTAGGTTTTTATTTATTTTATCTTTGTTTAGTTTTTATTTTTAGTTTTATTTTCTTTTTAGGTTTAGGTTTAGGGTTTAGTTAATGTTTTTATTTTATTTTTTAAGGTTTTTTTTATCTATTTTCTTTTTAGGTTTTATTTAGTTTAGGTTTTGTTATTTAGCTTTTTAGTGTTTAGGGTTTATGGTATTTTTTTTGGGTTTAGGGTTTAGGGTTTAGAGTTTAGGTTTAGGGTTTAGGTTTTAGGTTTTAGGGTTTGGGGATTAGAGTTTAGGGTTTAGGGTTTAGGGTTTAGGGTTTAGGGTTTAGGTTTAGGGTATAAGGTTTTGAGAGTTTAGGGTTTTGGATTTAGTGTTTAGGGTTTATATTTCAGGTTTACGATTCAGGTTTTAGTTTAGGGTTTTGGATTTTTGGTTTTATTTTTTAACAGAGAACAAATTTAGATTCAACATTTCTTCTTTTTGATTTCATCAACCAAGTAATAGACCAAGTTTCTAAAACCAGGCGATGATAGATAAAAAATGAGCACCCATAGAGCAAATCAAAAACTTTAGAAAACTAGAACCATCTCTTCTATAAAGACCGCAGTTCCATAACAGGTAGATGGGATTGGCCATGCTTGGTTTCTCAGCTCCCATCGAGAACCACAGGGCTCTCATTGCGGGATCCACCATCATATCACGATCTCTCCCTCCCCACCACCATGGTTTTAACCTCCCTCGCTCTTCCCCTCCATAACCACCACCTCCATATCCACCCGGCACCTCCAGTCCCCAACCCTTTGTGATAACCTCCACCTTCACCTCCATTGCGAGATCTAGAGCACTTGTTGGATGTTCTGTATCAGGTTACGCTCATTCTTGGGGTTT